>SRMA01027190.1:846134-1058957 GCA_007224835.1 Danionella cerebrum | reverse complement strand
GTTTACACTCCTTTAGTTTATGTTTATATTTCCTCGTCTGCGTGTATGAGCAAGATCATTGGATGAGAGGGAATAATGTAGTTTCGCTGACCAATCACATCACTTTGGGGGCGGGCTATATAAAGAGGCACATCATCTACTCTCTCCATCTATCTCTCGAGTTCTCGTCAGTCTCCCGAAGTATGTCAGAGTGTGTCTCCTCTGCAAATCCCTCCCCTTACTCTTCACAACTCTGAGTTTAATGTTAAATATTGTGCTCAGAATGAAATAGTGCACATTTCTCAAACGTGACGCTCGAGCTGAAGTATTGTAGTTACTCTGTACCTTTTTGAGTTACTCTGAGTTTGGGGTCAAAAAAAAAAAGAATACATTGACATGTGGATGTTATTATTATTTTTTTTTTGTTTCAGAACCCACGCTTCTATTTCAAAGAGCTGAACCCTTGAACCTGTCCACGTGTTTTTCTCAATCTGTTTGGAAGCATCTGAATGATTTGTATGATGTTGTGTGCTCCTCAGGCCAAGCAGAAGGATGGATGTGAGCGCAGTGAGGCGTCGGCTCTGTCTCCTGCTGCTGAAGAGGAACCCTTCTCATGGCCAGGGCCTAAAACATTGCACCTCCGCAGAACTTCTCTGGGCTTCGGCTTCACCCTCAGACACTTCATTGTGTATCCACCGGAGTCAGCCGTGCAGTCTTCTCTCAAGGTTAGTGAAACAAACACCGCTATTACCAGATTGTACATCCCCCAAACCTGTAATTAACCAGTTAGAGGACACAAATGGTTTTGTAATAACAACTAGAGCTGATGAAAGATACTGAGCTGTAACTACGTGGACGGAGGGTTTGTGTGTGCAGATGCTTCCTCGTATCGTTTGGTGAATTAATCCATCTGTGTGTGCATTTGCATGTAGTGTTATATTATTAACAATCGATATTGTATTTATGCCATTGCTGTCAAAATATATTGCAATTTTAGCTTTTATAGACATTTCGCACACAATAATTTCACACAATCTTTTTGACATGTACAACATTTATTGTTATTGTGGACTATTGTAGTAAAACCACGAACCGACTCCTCTGTTTCTATTGATTCAGTCAATGCGTGAGGAAGCCTCAGGTTGCCAAATATTTGAGAATTTGTAAATGTAGTTTAATTGTAAATCCAATCAATTGTATTTATGTTTACTGCATTAAAAATAAATGACAAAAAAAATGCAAAAATCATATATGAGTTAAATAGTTTTTTTTTCATTAAATGCAATAATTCAAATAATTAGAATTATTTTGAAGCAGATATTAATGTAAGCTTGTGCTTGTATATTTTATATTTTTATTTTATTTCATGTGCTTGTTTTTTTTTTTTTTGAATAATTTGAATAACCTTTTAAAATGTTGATGTGTCACCAGTATCAAATGACACCCTGTAAGCAACATCAAGCACACGCAAGACTTCGTATTAGTTCTCATTTCAGATAAAAAAAAAAACCATGTTTTTTTTTCTCCCAGCTCATGCAGAAAAAAATTCTTATCTCCTCTCTCTCTCTCTCTCTCTATCTCTCTCTCTCTATTTCAGGATGAAGACTATAGTGGCAGAGGTGAGTTGAAATTATTTGTGTTATTGTTGTCCATATAGTGAGGGGTATTTGTGCAAATGCATGTTTTTTTTCCTTAAAAACATAGATTGCCTTCATAAAATAAAATACACAGTGTAAAAAAAGTGTTTTTTTTCGACATTTTGTGAGTATTAACTAATGCTCTATGATGTGAGAAGGGGCTTCTCAGAACTCTATGTGCTGTATCTTTCATGAGTGAGGCGTTATCTCGCGTGGCCCGTGTCTGACCTTGCACCATGTGAATTGTTGGGAGTCTTTGACGCTCGTGCCCGCGGCACCAAATGTTCTGGCAGTGCAGCGAGCTCTAGTGGTTGCTCTATGTTTTAATGGAGAGAAGTAGAATGTCTATTTGTGTCTTAACTTTATCGCTGTTATACTTCAGTAAATGGAATGTTTAGCTTTGACATAAATTCATCCGAGAGTGTGGGGGTGTCCTTGTGCGTGTGTATAAAGAAAACTTTTTTTCTGCATTTTTTTTTTTTTTTTAATTTGTGCAATTTCCAAATTTTTTTACCTATTTATTTTTAACATTTAATCTTAGCATGTGTATTACTCCATCCTATGGGTTCTGTTGTTGGTCCTGTTTTTTTTTTTTTTTTTTTTTTTATTATAAGTTGCTTGACAAAGAAATGTTCCCATTGTGGGATTAAAAGCTTCTGAAAATTGTTTCCATCCCTTATGTGTGAGAGTAGATCCAGATCTTTTGTTTTCTTAGTTATCAGCTCCTTTAACTAATGGAGTAGTGCATAATAACATGAACTATATCACAATAATTATATATTATGATTCATGATTTTATGTGTACACCTGCATTTTTTTTCTAGGGAATGCACCCTTTTCCATAAATTCCTGCAAGAGCTTTTCCTGTAGGAAACAGAGCTGCAGAAATCTCTCATAACTTTTCATAAATGGTGAATTCCAGAGGGTGTGCAAGGGGGAGCGTAACCTGAGACACACAAAGATTGATTCCAGTGTGAGAGAAATGACTGTAACTCGTTTGGAAGCTTGTGCTTCTCCGCTGAAGGGCAGTACTATTCTTAAAAGTCTGGGCGAGTTTTATAATGTTGATAAACTCTAAAAAAAAAAATTAAATAAACTCCAAAGTTCCTGTGGCTCAGTCAGTAGAACGCGGTGCTAACACTTTAAAGATCTTGGGTTCAAGGGAAGGAAAGAGCTGACCAAATTGTGTTCATTCCTTTGTGAGATTAAAAAAAACATCTAACAAATGTATTAATGAATGTCAACCTTACCATAAGCATTTGAGGGTTCTAAAATGAGATGAAATAAGAAATAAATCATGTTTGTGCCTTATTTGAAGTGTGATTTTTGCCACATTTGAAAAACCCATAATCAATATTCCCAAAAAATTCAATGCTTGCCATGTAATACCGTCCTGACTTGTATGTTTCGATAAACGCCAATCATAGTTGAAACCACTGTGAAAAGCAACTGTAGAAGAAATGTCACCATTATATGTCAAAAGAATAAATACTTCCATTAGGAAACATCAACCTTGGCTGTTTTGCGCTTTCAGACGTTGCTGAACTTTAATAAAGATGCAGTAAAAATAAGTCAACATCTGTTCTGGGAAAACACATGTCAGAGATATTTGCTTTCGTTCTCTTGTCTTGCCAATATTTTGGGTGGCTTCCATGCGGACTGGGATTGGAGCATCAGCACAAGCAAACGAAGCAAATTCCTCCTGAAGCCTTTCAAAGATCTCCACACTCAAGCTAAAGCATCAATGACCGTGAAGTCTCTACGAGGAGAAGAACTAAAAGAAGAGAGCACTTTTTTTGTATTTAAGCCCTGCTCTTTGACTATTATAAATTGTATGATTTTTGAAAGAAACTTAGGGATTCAAACCAGAAGCTTTCCTCAAGTACTGATGCTTCTCTTCCACCTCGAAGCCAGCAAACCCTTGTGGTTTTCTCCTCAATGCTTTGTGGTATCATGAGTTTCCCAGTTTTGTTTTCATACGTCTAGTTTTTACACTTGTGCGGATTCCAGTCGTTCTGAAAGTGGGCAAGCTGGTGTTGTGTTGTGCAGGAATTTGGCCCTGCTGTGTAATTTTGAAGGGAATCAAGGGAATGGGCGTCCTCCCAACCGCTGCCAAACAACGTTATCCAACACAAAACAACAGGAGGGCCAGCTGCGCACGAGACACTTCAGCCAAAATAACACACACAGAGATGGAAAAAAAAGACTGAGGACGAGAGCTGGGTTCTTCCAGTGATCCATGATGTACACACACTGGCCACTTTATTAGATACACCATCAAGGGAGTCGCACGGTATTCAGAGCTTTTAGTAACAATTTTCTTTTCTCCGACCGGTCCCCAGATCGCCACTCACGGCATATGTTGGTATTTCTCTGTAAATCTCAGAGATGATGGTTTTGAAAATCCTTAGGAGTCCCTCGGATGCCAACCATTCCTCGTCAATCAATAAAATCTCCTTTCTTCCACTTGTCTGATGCTTGGTTTGAACTTCAAGACACCTTCACCACCTCTAGATTCCTCAACATATTGAGATCCTGATTGTTGAATTTTGCCAGGGCATTGTGGGAACTGCACAAAAAAATAGTTATTTAGCTTCATTCATTTAATTACTTGTACTGATCCACAGACACAACAACCGTGAATCTTGTTTTTCTGACACTATAGTAGATGTTTCACATGTGCAGTGTGCACATCTCAAATGTTTTTGGTAAAAACAATGTGCATCGTTTGGTTACTGTGGAATTGCACCGTCACAAACTCAGCTGCAGTACCACATTAGCCTCTAGAGGGAGCCTGGCACCACACAAACACTCAAACACACACACACCGCTTCAGAGATTGTATCTGGAGGCACATTTTGCTAAAAAAAAATTATATGTTTGTCATTTAAAGGATTTTAGAGTCACTTCCAAGCAACGATCATATTTTTGTTATTATTAGATAACCAATGTTTTGGGACAACAATCACATTTTGAACTTGAAATTTATTCCACAATCATTGCATTGTTAGCGAAAGGCTCTACTAACTGGCCATATATCTTTCATCAGTGCTACAATGCACAAGATTCCGCTTATATGAGGTTGTCAAACCTCAAAGATCAATTTAGAGGATCTGTTATTTAAAAATATGTTGTTATTCATATCGATATTGAGACTGCTTTAGCTCTGATTTGTAGATTTCTCTCCACTGAATCCAAATCAAATAATTGTTTATTTTTGAAACATTTCTGATGTTGTTTTTTGCTATTAGCACATTATTTTGTATCCTGTAGATTGGGACCAAGGCTTGCTAACATTTTAAATAGTATTCCTTCGAGCAGGCACTGGTAGCTTGCAGTGAATTTACTTTTTTAGAAATAATTACAGCAATTACAAACTTTTAAAATTTCATAGAACATCACTATTTTAAATGTTCAAAATCATGTCTGTGTCTCCTCTTCTGAGCTTTTTTGTAAGTTTGGTGATTCTTGTGCAAACAGAAGTTCAGCACTTTGGATGCTCTGCTTTTTCTTGTTGTCTGATCCCAGTAGCAAACGGAGTAGTCATGGCAATTTGTGGACAATTGGCCAGGTAATTGCTACGATGGTGCAGAAGTTAGCACTGTAGCATTTTAGTACACGGTTGCTAAATCACGAGGCCAGTCTATGATTCTCTTGGAAGGATGTTCTTGTGCTTGTGTAGATTTCTTCGGTTTCCCCCATGCATCAGGTTGATGGATTTCTCTGAATCCCTTTAGGAGGAAACTATTTTGTCTATGAACTCTGTTTCATTGTCTGGTATTGCTGCCCGTATCGTTTTTGTGTTCACCTGGTGCTTTCTGGCATTACACTCCAGACTGCAATCTATAACTGCTATTTTCTTTCCTACTTTCCTTCTTCCTTCTCTTTTGGTATTTATATTTGGTAGAATCTACTGCCCCTCATGAGCAGTAATTGTTGCAGCTCAGAGATCAAGCCTTCATTTCTCCACAATGGCTATAGTGCTACACCTCTCCTATCATAATCTTAGAGCAGGGGTTCCTCTAGGGTTTGTTCTGGAACGTCGGACTAACCTTAGAATTCTATAAGAATATATATATGAGAATTAACCAATACTCTTTGTCTTGAGCCAGATTTTGTCGCCACTGATCATATTGAATATAGACGCAACCTCAAGTGTGTCTCTCGTATCTTCAGGGAGGCAGCGGAACAGACTGGAACCGATGGACACCATCTTCGTCAAACAGGTGAAGGAGGGTGGCCCTGCACACGGAGCTGGACTCTGTACAGGTAAAACTCTCCAGAGCCAAGGAGTATCCTGTAAACCCCATGCCAAACACTTGCATATCTTAGTTTTCTAAAATAAAAGTCTATTGTGATTCTATTTCTAAAGTCTATTGTAAAATTGTAATTCTCTAAACATTACAGTTTTGCTTAACCGTGTGCTCACTGCTTTGTAAACGAATGCAATTCATTTTTACATTGAAAAGTAGTCCGTTTACAACTAAAACCATTTAAAAACCATGAACAGACAGACTTTTGGGAGACAAACTCTTAACTCGATGACTTTTATATTTAAACAACTCAATAAATCAACAACTCTTTGTATGGCAATTTCGATTTTTTTTTTTTAATATCTTTTCTTAATTTCACCAAAAATGTATTGTAGTGTTTAAGACTCCTTAAGATAAGTGTCTCTGTGTTAAAACATTTGACCCATGGCAGTGAATGTGTCTGTTGTATGCAATTTAACACTGAAATGATCCTTTACTACAAGTAAATCCTGCAGTTGATTCTTAAAAACTTCTTTTATGTCAGCATCTCTGTAATCAGTCAGATGTAAACTAAGCCAGAGGTTGTTCCTGCAGCAAACATTGAGCGGTCGAGGTTCCGTGAGCTGAAGGGTTATGCAAGTGTTCTCCGTCTGAATCCAAAAACCTACAGGAAGCAAGTTATTACTCCGCGGACAAATCTAGCGAGGGTCAGAGCACATGTTCTCACAATCATCTAAATTCTTCTGGTCTGCGAATTTAATCTTCTGGAGAGATTGATCTATTTTACTTGGTGCTTGTGGCTTGTTTTTATAAAAAATGAAATTTGAGCAGTTGTGGAAAAGGGGATTTTTTTAGGTGAAATGAGTGAGGAATCCTATTTCTCTGCCACCGTTGTGGTGCCGGTTTCTCCTGCAGCTGGTCCACTCTTCTGGGGGGTGTTCATGGTGTTCACTGCTGTGTTGGTGCACTTGAATGATTGTAATGCAGAGATATTAAAGTATGGGTCACTTCTCTGAAGACATCCTCCCCAAATGTTGTGTTGTGTTCTCCTCTCAGGGGATCGCATTGTAAAAGTCAATGGAGAAAGCATCATTGGAAAGACGTATTCCCAAGTGATTGCCCTTATCCAGAACAGGTAATGCAAAGCCTGCAAGAAACCAGTCTTTTCTGCTGTCGATTTTTTTCAAGACGTATCCGTTCTTTTGTAAACTTCCAGATAAATTGATCAACTGTTTTTTTTGTGTTGTTCCGGTTGATTGACAATTGGTTGGATTGCAATCTTGAGTCATGTGTTTGTGACACACTTGAAACTAAAATATTGTTGACAAGCTGATCGATCGGTCTCTGTCTGACACTGAATAACAAATGTTAGTTCTTTACTGAGTATGAAAACATGTTTTACTAAAGATATGAAAGAACATGGTAAGGCCATTTTCACTCCCCGTCTAGATCTGTTTTATTTTTGAGAGAAAGAGTTAATCTCTGTCCTGCTGTTCAACAGTAACAATGACTCAGTATTGATAAATGCACAGATAAGTTCAGTAAGATTTTCTGACCAGTGTCTTGAGAAAACAGATGTTTCCTATGACCCTTTAGGGAAATGAGAGATTCAAGATAGAAAATAAAACAGACCTTATACATCGTTCCAAGCACTTTTTGTGTCATCGTCTTTAATTGGAAAAACACAAGCCATATCACAGGTCTTCCAAGCATTATCCCTTCTTTTCACCACTAGATGGCACCAATTTTGGTGTCTGTAAAATGAAATTGAAAGACAATCGTGCATTTTTTCGCATTAATTCTCACGTATAAAAAAATAACTTTTTTTGAAACCTACACAAGATATTTGAAATTAAAATTAAATTATAGTTTCAAATTGGCAAATGCACCGGTGCGTGCCGAGACTTCTAAGGGTTAAGTTTAGGTTCCTTATATCAGGATTAAATTCCAGAGTGCTCTGGGTAATCAAGATGCAGAAGGTGGGGGTAGATGATGTCACCAAAAGGGGCGGGGCAATTTCTTATGTTATAAAACAAGATTTTTATATATATGAAAACCATTTTCACCAGTGAATACGCAGTGATCGATTTAATGTTCTTATCTTTGAATAGATCAAGGGCTTTTTGGTTTCTCAGTTCATGACCCCTTTACATTTTTTTTTGACAGTGACTCATCTCTGGAGCTTTGTGTGATGCCAAAAGATGAAGATATTTTACAGCTGGTGAGGATGTGTTTCAAACATGTTCTATTCTATTGTGTAGAATGGTTATGTCATGCATTTGCATAATGTTCTGTTCTTGGAATGAATACACTCAGAAAGCACCTTCTAGTTTGTAGTCGGGGGGTGTTGATTCCCTGTGTTCGAGTTTAGTTTTTTGCCCAGATGCAGCCGACGAGAGGCGACACCGACATCATGGTCGACCTTTGTCAGTGATATTGGTTCGGTGTTGGCTTGGCAAGAGGTTAAAGATGCAACATTTGGTGCATGTTGCCAAGTGGAGTTTGAGGCTGGCCCCAAAGAATAAACCAAACTCATGCCAGACACCAATTGGCTGTTCTGTCATGTCACTCACATTATACACAGCAACCTGATTGGTGGATACATGCAGGGATCATCTTTGCAACTGAAAAATACAGCAAGACAACCTGTAAACGTGTAAAATGAGGTTTGTACTTAAAACAATAGTAGCAATGACTTTCTTACTAGTTTGTTGCAATTTACAAAACATAATAAAGCACACATTCAGTTAACTTCTGTATCATGCTCACCCCGTGCCGTTAAGTGAAATGCAGAACAAAAACAAAAGAGTTTGTTCTGGTGTTTACTACCCATAGTTCAGCCGTGAGGGCAGCTGTCCGTGTCTACTTGTGTTGAATTGAGCTTTAATGAGTAATTCCAGCGTTGAAAAGCCACAATCTGAACACATTCCAGTTACAGAAGCTGTTTCTCACCAACCACAGAAACTCATCCTCCACTGTAGAGCCTCGAGGCGCTTTCTGAGGTGACAGTAATGAGTCCATCTAGTTCTGACTTTGAGATTCTGGAATGCTGCTTGTTATCTCAGCTAACAGGAAGCAGATCGAGAAACAGGGACTCTTATAAAACTCAGTAAACAAGCTTTAACTCTTTACATTACATTTCAAAAGCAGTGAGTCTAGGTGATCGTGGCTTGGTTTGGTTGTTTTATTTCTCTTCGGCACCCCATTTGCTCAGACAAAATGTGAAGAGTTGATGGGCAATTCTATATGTTCTCCGAGATAAAACGTTTTACCACTTTAGGAACTATTCAGTCACTCTCCAGATAGCACTTCTAGCGTTAGCATTTAGCATTTCAGTTCAAAGAGTTTCTATATGTACATAATGTTTACCTACAATTCGTGGCGATATCAGTCTGCATCTATCAGTGTTGCTTTTTCCGTTAGTTTTCTATTGTAACAATCTAACATTATTCATAGCATTCTTTAGAAGCAGCATGGATAGAGCATGTAATATGCTTTAGGGAAATACTGTATGCAAAGCAACCAGCTGATCAGATCCAAAGCAGCACCTGTCAAAGCGCAGGAGCCGTGAAACATCTTGAAATGAGTATCTGAAGGAAAATCTGAAAGATCCAAGTGAATGGGTGAGAAGTAAGAAATATCAAAGCTAAGAATTTGTTCAATGGGGAAACGATTTTCACAAATTCTACATTTTTGTTGAAAAAAGTGACATTTTTATTTTCCAAAAATGAATATTCATTTTGTGATTGAAAATTCACATGAAAATTCTCAAGAAAACAACATAATTATCAAACGAGTGGCATATTCATCTTGTCAATTGTACCAACAAAGTTAACATAATAATGAAAGAATATTTTAGCTTGAATGTTTAGATAATAATTAGATCTTTTCTCTCTTTATGTCTCAGTTTAGAAATGATACATTTTCATATAAAATACATATTTGTCTTACATTGTTTTGTCGTGTTTTATTATGGTGTAAGCCGGTTAAAAGTAAAAGTGTCATTTAAATTATATGTATTACTTTTTAAAAAGATTAGGGGGAAAAAGGAAAACATTTTCTTCATTTTTACAAGAGAAAGATTTTATTATTATGACCAAATTGAGTTGGAAAAGTAATGCGTGTGTGTAATTTGATATTGGTAAAAGGAATTGAAAGTGTTTGTGTGGAATTGAGTCCACAATGCAGAAAACATGCAGAAGTGAACTGTTTACAAAGTGAAACTAAGACGGTCACGCTTCTCCTCAGTGTGGTTCATTTCTGCTGTTAATCTGGCAACCCTCCAGCTCTCTCTCTCTCTCTATCTCTCTCTCTCTCTCTCTCTCTCTCTCTCTCTCTCTCTCTTTCTCTCTCTCTCTCTCTCTCTCTCTCTCTCTCTGTGTAGAGTGTATTTATAGTATGCTTTATCCGGCACTGGAGTGACAGCAGCACTAGCTGCATAGGGGCTGATAGCTTCTGGTCTACCTGTAGTGCTCTTGTCATCTTCCCTCAACATTGCTCTTTTTTCCCTGTTCTTCCTTCCTTTGTTCTCTCCTGCTGCCAATCTAACTTTCCGGCTGCAGTTCTCAAGGGATATCACAGCTCTGGTAAGGAGCTAAAGCTGTCATTTGCTCCCTCTCCTGTGTTATATAAGTCTGTCCTGTTGTGTGCTGAGTTGCTGTGCATTTGCATGCCATTCCATGTGTTTACCCGTGTTGGATATTGACATGAAGTCTCCGCTAATGACAGAAATGACTCACCACTGAGCTCATAGCCATAACATCGATCATTTGTCACCTTATGAGCTCCTCTTCATTTCCATAGTAAAGGAGGAGCAAATTATTGAAGAGAGAGGGAGGGGCAATTCTGCGAGTGTAACTCAACTCAGTAGGTGTGGAGTTAAAAGTTGGGCTATCAAGAAAACATTCACAATAACCCCTGACGTGTCACAGATGAGACAGAAATAACATTAACCTGGACTTGCTAGCAGCTCAGAATAGAGAGAGAGAGACATCTAGAAATTAAGGAAATTTCTTTGTAAAATGATAACAGAGATGATACTAGCTCCTGTAGAATCATCTGTGAGTGACTGCCCTAGTCTCGCTCTCTGCCCTTGTCTATGCTCTAGTCGCCATCCCCAGCTAAAGGTAGGTAAGCCTATATTACCTAATCCCTCCATGAGGCTAAATGCAGTTGAGGCCAGCTACTCGCACCTTTCCCTCTCTCTCTCTCTCTCTCTCTCTCTCTCTCACTTTTCCAAGAATTGCTTTTGAGCTTAAGGAAAGAAATTATGGTTATTTTACTTTTAAAATTTCATAGTGGCTGTAAGGTGTTGGTTGAAGATGCATGGAAAAATGTACTTAATTTGCACATTTATAGTAGATTTTCAATAATTTGGTTGGTAACAGATTCCTTCTTTTCAGGCTTATTCTCAAGATGCATACCTCAAAGGAAATGAAGCATATTGTGGAAATGCCAAAAACATCCCTGAGCCACCTCCAATATGTTACCCACGTTTAGAGGCCAATGTCTTGGCTATGGCACAGCTGTCAGAGCCTCCGCGCTCTGCTGAGACATCATGTGGGGATCAATGCAACAAACCTGGAAGCCCCCCAGACCCTGCCCAATGTTCTCAGGTCCCCCAGACTCAAACCGTTGTGCGTGTATTTAATGAGAATATTAGGACGATTGTAGCATCTCCAACTTCCACAGCACCACATGTGACCTGGGCTGGCCCCAATCACAGAACAGATGATAACCAAAATGCCTCTTCAAAAGACTCGAGCTCTAAAAGATCTAAAGCCAATGTCAATTCATCTCCGATTGGGATGGACCAATCCCAACAGAGTCCCAGAACTGCAGAGCTCATTGGGTTTCCCAACAACACTTGCACTGACACAACTTCTACACCCTGTAACAGGCATACCTTAACAACAGCAGCAGCAGCAGCAGAACCGTTCCCATCAGCCACCTCCCCCAGCCCTTACACACCATCCCCTCCAGCAGCCACCCCTTCACCCTGCTCTCCTCTCCAGAACATCGACTGGAGGAACTATACCACGTACAAGGACTACATTGATAACAAGCGACTCTATATGTACGGCTCCAGGACAATCCAGGAACGTTTGGACAGTCTTAGAGCCGCGTCCCCATCCTGTACAGCAGAATACAGCAAGCAGAAGAGTGCGTCAACAACAGCTACACCATCACGGGGAATTTCGGGATCACAACCAAAACGTAGAAGTGCCTCTCATGATCGTAGTTACCTAATGTCTAGTATCGTGCCAGTGCGTTGCACTTCTCAAGAGAAGCTTGAAGCGACTGAAGACGGTGCTCTTGGACGGAATTGGCTTCGAAGTGCTTCCCAGGATGCCCTTCCATCGGCTCCAACAGGTGTCTCGAAACCAAGAGCTTATTCCTGTGGCCACCTGGGCAAACAGGGTGAAATTGCAACGCCGATAGTGGATCGGAACGCTTGTTGCAGGAACGAAACCGAAGACTGGTTGCTCATTAACAAAGGGGATAAGGCAAGAGCAAGCCGGCAGTCAGCTACATTTCGTATGGTACCTCATAGAAGGCAAGATTCATTTAGCCCAGAAAGAAGAGGTGGTTGTTGCCAAGGTTCACCTCAATTTCATAAAGGTACTGGTTCATTACTAAACTCCAGAGCTGACAGCCTGGGTAATACCTCAAACAGACCTTCGCTGAGCCCTGCTCCAAAATACATCTCAGATCCGTCCGCTGCTGCAGCTTCTTATGTAGCTTCTGCCTTGGCCTCAATACAAGACCACTTCAGCTCCAACACAAGCCTCATTAAAGACCAAAGAAGTCCTCTCACCACCAACCACATCCCTCACAATGCAAAGCAGTTAGCAATTAGGGGGAGGGCAGACAGCCTTCAGGAGCCCATCAGAGAGTCAGTGCGCACAGGTCGCTCTTCCTCCTGTTCTGCCTCTTCTCAGCTCCATAAAACAAAGCAGAGTGGATGCAAGCCCATGTTGACCAGCAACGGAGCGATCCACCAACCGCCTAGATACACAGAACCCAATCCTCAAACCAAACCAAGACAGCTGGAGGGTATTGAAGGTCCAGATGCTACAGTAGTCGTTCTTCGAAGGGAGAAGTCTGGTTCTCAACCCATCTGCAACTCGTCCAACATTCGTTCTGCGAGCGAGAAGAAAGGAGGAACGGAGCCAACTCTAAATGCGAGCGCTAGCTGGTTCTTGAATGATCTCCACCGGGAAAAGCACATGAGGAAAGTTGGAGACCAGTGTAAAATTTCCATCTCAAGCAACCTGGATGACTCACTGGACTCCATTCCTTTCATAGGTAAGAAGCTTTTTGGAGATATTTACGTTAACCTTGGATGCTGTTGCTAAGGGAACTTTTTGCTTGGTGGTTTAGAGGCCAAACACACCATTGGAAATACGTGTGTTGAAATGGGATCAAACCAAAATGAACCTATTTGAAGTCAGTGGTGGGTCACGTAGGGTGTGCTTACCAAGCTCACTTTGATGTATATATCCACCAAACATGTCCAGAGCCATTCCTGGTGTTTGGACTGCAACCGCCATGAAACCTTTTGTTGACTATCTTGAAGCAGTTAAAACCTGAAGGGTTTGGGACATGCATTTGTGAAGCAGTTACTATCCATGCATTTAAATTTCATTAGTTCATTTGGTTATACTTATATATGGTTGTCTGCTGCAAGGTGGTATATACTGTAACCTGTTCTGGATCTCTGTCAAGTTTATTACATCAAGCCTTAAATTTTACATGAGGCATGAGTTGTCTGCTCACTTTGGCGTACAGTCTAGGGCAGGACTTGATTAATTTGCTTGTGCTGCTCAGATAAATCATATAAAAGGCCACATTGTGTCTTCATTGATGACTTAGACTTTGCATATTCTGTATTCAATGCGTCAAAGTCAACAGAAAAGTGGTGAGCAATCCTGTTGTTCTCTTTCTCAGACAAGAACTGCTTAGACATTTGTGTTATTGACTTCAATGAGGAAAATTTTAGCGAGTGTCCACTTGTTTACAGCATTCCTTATAATAAAGATAGAGGAAAATTTGAAGAAGTGGAGGGTGAATCAAGTGTATTTCCATTGACTGCAGACTGTGTCAAGTAAAGGAGGGGTTGTACAGACAAGTCATACAACAAATCATTTGGAAGTCGTTGTAAAATCAGGTGAAATTAAAAGCTTACTTTGAAGACGAACAACAAAACTCTACTGAACTTTAAGGAAAAAAACACTACGGATGTGCATTTAAGTTTCCCAAATTTGTTTTATAATACTTGAACACATTTGACAGTTAATGTCTGTTTTTGTGAGGGAACAATTCTAACTCCCCCAGCAGTGCGAAGTGTGTTTTGATGTGTATGGAATTAGACATCGCTGCAGCCCACGAGTGTTTATGAAGTGCATGGGTCAGCCCTGGGAGCAGCTTCAAGTTGTAACGCACACCAGTACAGTGATGGGACATGACATCATGGTCCACAGGGGCTGAGATAATGTGACACACTGACACATTCCACCCGCGGCGGCGAGGAAGCCCCTTCCACTGCCATACATTGCCACATCCTGCAGTTCATCCCCAGCTCAGAAACCTCAAACATGAGAGAGAAAAAACGTATGGGACGATTATGGGATGGAGGTTCTAGCTCCACAATCAAGTTATTAGCTGGTTAACCGGTATGTCGGTTAGCTGGTTGCTTGGCTGGTTAGTTGGTTAACCGATTGGATGGAAAGCTGGTTAACTGATTGGTTTGCCGGTTAGCTGATTGGTTGTTTAGTTGGTTAACCGGTTGGTTTTACAGGTTGGATGGCTGGTTGGTTTGTAGGACAGTTCGGTTCGCTGGGTAATGGGTTTATTGGCTGGTTAAATGGTTGGTTTATTGGCTGGTTAGTTGGTTAACCATTTGGTTGGCCGGTTAGCTAGCAGGTTAGTTGGCTGGATTGCTGGTTAACTGATTGATTTGCCGGTTTGTTGGTTAACCGGTTGGTTGGTTGGTTGGTGAGATATCTGGTTAACTGATTGCTTGGTCGTTTAACCAGTTGGTTGGCTGGATAGCTGGCTGGTTAACCAGTTGTTTGGTTAGCTGGTTAACAAGTTTGTTGGCAGGTTAGCTGGTTGGTTGGTGGATTGAAGCTAGGATTCCCTTTGTGTTCTGTTTGGTGGATCTGTTTCTGTGTTTACTCAACACCGTCTGTTGACACCGGCTCCTTTACCTCCATTGTATTGTGATGTCATAAGCCTTGGGATGTACTACAGTGATAAAGGATTTATTGAGTGTCTCATATCTGTTATCAGATGAGCCGTCAAACTCTAGCAATGACCATGACAACACACACATTCCTGCATCTGCCGTCATTTCCAGTACTCCGGTCATCGCTGCCATCCCGCCCAGTCCAACATCCCCTTGTCCTGTGATTCGCCGACAGCTATCCCATGACCAGGGTAAGAGCATATCTTTAAAAAAAAAACTAGGGGGGGAAATGTTGCCATATATTCAACCAATTCTCGTACTCTAGATTCTTTACGACTCACAGTTCTGGATTCAGACTCTGGAGCAAGAACGGAGAGGTCAAGGTCCTTTGATGAGGGCTTAGATAACTACAGAGAAGAAGGAAGAGGGTAAGTGTAAACCAGTGTAAAGTTCAACATAATAACTGATGATTGACCTCTGTGTTTGTTGTGTCTGTTCAGGCGATTTAACAAACACTCACATGGATTCAAGGGTCTTCGAAAGGTGAGTGGGACTTTTAATCTGCCTTACAAGAAAGCAAGTGTGTTTTTGTTAAAATGAATTTTAGTTTTCACCACATGATTGTGACTAGTGTGCAGCTGTCTGATCCATGTGTGATATGTTTCAGATTGTTGCCAGATCCTCCGAAGACTCTGGATCAAGGAGAGACTCTACTTCAGATCTCTTCACCTATGCTACAAAAGAAGGCCCACTTCATTTCAGGCAGCTCAATACTGATAAGAGCAAGGTACAAGAGCAATAAACATGCATCTGTGCGTGCTCTACAATCTTTTCACACTTTTAATAATTACCCTAAAGAATCGAATTAACTTGCGAGACATTTCCATCTGATTCCCTTTTTAAAATCTGTGCTGTCTGTTCTAAACTCTCAAACGGTGGTGATCAGAATTATGAAGTTAAATGGTGTGCATTTAAAAACACATTATTATCTCGTGTCTATGTAGATATAATTTGGGTTAAATCGTGTGACTAACTTAATATTTTCTTGTCTGCATGACAGCGTGTCGGCAGCGGCATGCGCTCGTGGAAGCAGATCTACGCTGTTCTTCGCGGACACTGTCTCTACCTTTACAAAGACAAAAGGGATGGTCAAACCAATCCCAGTTCCCAAACAGAAGACGATCCGGAGCCAATCAGCATCAGATCCTGCCTGATAGACATCTCCTACAGCGACACGAAGAGGAAGAACGTCCTTCGACTCACAACATCTGACTGTGAATATCTGTTCCAGGCTGAAGATCGGGAGGAAATGCTCTCCTGGATCAGAGTCATTCAGGAGAACAGTAACTTGGATGAAGAGGTGATCGATCAGACACGCTTTGGGAATATGATCATTCAATTCAAAATGAAGTTCTGACTTCAATCTGACATTTCTTTTTTTTTTTTCCTCAATGTTTTTAAATTTTAACTCTTTGTATTTCTTTATTCTGAATTCTGGAGTTCTCTAAAATTTGACGTTTTTTCTCAGACTTCTGACTTGACTTCAGAACTAACAAATCTGAATAGAATAATCTGAATAGATTAAACTCAATATTTTTTTCTCACTTTTTCCCCTTTCAGAATACATCAATGAAACTCATAATTCTGACGCTTTCAAAATTTTGACTTTTTTTTTTCTTTGAATTCTGAATTATTTGTTGGAATTCTAGCTTTAAGGACTTTTCTTTCCTTAAAATCAGACCTTTACCATAAAATTCTAACCAATTTGAATTTAAATGTCAAACTTCAGAAGCTCAGAATGTTTTAAAATTGAAATTCTGGCATTTATTTCTGACTAAGAATTCTGACTTCAAAATGTGTATTTTACGTTGAGTGGACAGGACCGTCATAAATACATTCACTTTTTCACGTTTCTGACTTTATTCTCTGAATTCTGAATAATTTGATCAAATAGATTAAAAAAATATCTTAAGAATATTAGTCATAAGAATTCTACTGTGAATTTTCCACTGTGACCCGTACGTGATAATTTCAGCATATCAGCCAATAATTAAATAGCTTTCAAGTAAACATAATTTTGTGTCTGAGATGTCACAGCTTTCACAAATGGTACTTTATTGCTGACAATTTAGTGCTTACTGTAACTCTGAAGTTGATATAGACATTAAAGGGAGGGGTTTTGTGTCGAAATGATGCTTGTTTTGTGCAGAAACCGTTCATATATCTTCAGTTGACGGGAGCTGTGACAGTTCCTTGAATTATAGGATTGGAAACAAACAATTGAGAGGTTTCGTTTCTCCGTGTGTGTGGTGTAGATGTTACACTTCACCTTTAGATAGTGTGAAGCTCTCTCCAGGTCTAGTTTCCTGCTATTGATATTGAGGATAATTATCAAACATAGGATTTGTGGAGATTTCTCTGAATAGAAAAACCAACAAGAAAAACACGTAACCCCTGGGGAAAACCCAGTGCATTTTCTCTGTAGAGTTTCGTTTTCAATCTATTTTTAGCACTGGATGATCTGCAAGCCCTCTGGTGTGTTTGGGGATTCCACTCTTACATGTCTTCCACCCATTCCTTTCGTAGAATGCAACTTTTACCAGCACGGACCTCATCAACAGGAAAATTAAGGAGTATAACACTCTCATGAGGTGAGAAAGCGATAAGGAGAGGGGTTGCCGTGGGTTTACCTAAGACCTCACATTGTTTTATTGTTTATTTGTGTTGCAGTCCACCCAGCAGTAAAGCCGAAGCGTCCCCTAGAGCCTCCCGTCAGTCCTTGAGCATCAGGCAGACGTTACTTGGTGGGAAAGGAGAGTCTAAAGCCACCAGCCCTCACTCGCCGAACAAGGACCATGACAGGAAAGCCATGCACAAAGGTAGTTTATCAGCAACAACAAATCCACTGTTTGATTTGATCAGTAAACACATGGTTGAAATTCAAAGATCAATATTTAAATAGCACATTTTGCATTGCATTTCAAGCTTTATTTGAGATCTATGTATTCCGAATTTGTTAGAAAAGAGTCTGAAATCTGAGATTTCTAAATTATATAGTAAGAATTTTGGGAGTACAGTTCAGAAATTGGATTTTAAATTTAGAATTTTCGCACAAAAAAGTGCAAAATAAAGATTAAACTCAGAATTCTGATAATACATTTAAAAAGTCTGAGTTTAAAAAGTCAAAATTCAGGGTTTAGTCGCAGTTTTATATATATATATATATATATATATATATATATATATATACTCTATATATATATATATATATATATATATATATATATTATTTTTTATATATATATTATTATATATATATATATATATATATATATATATATATATATATATATAAACATTTTGGGGGTAGGGGGTTCAGGATTTGGCATCTAGAATGAGTTCTTGCTATTTCTATCCACGAACAGATGAAACCAGTCCCCCCAAGGATAAAAGCACGTGGAGGAAGGGCATCCCTGGACTCATGAGGAAACCGTTTGAGCGGAAACCGTCTCCTGGAGTCACGTTTGGAGTAAGATTAGACGACTGTCCTCCAGCCCAGACCAACAGAGTAAGACTGCATCCTTGCTTTGACCTGAAACTGTTTGTGATTCTTTAATAACGGGTGTACCTGTTTATTTCACGTGCGCTTTAGTTTGTTCCTCTGATAGTCGAAGTGTGCTGCAATCTCGTGGAGGAGCGAGGACTGGAATACACAGGCATTTACAGAGTGCCAGGAAACAACGCGGCCATCTCCATCATGCAGGAAGAGCTCAATAACAAGGGCATGGCGGACATTGATGTTCAGGACGATGTGAGTCTGAGAGAATCTGTTATGTAACGTCTTGTTTGTAGTCCTTGTTTAAAAGAAATTCTATGTTGTTGGACAGAAATGGAAGGACCTGAACGTGATCAGCAGTCTGCTCAAATCCTTCTTCAGGAAACTTCCAGAACCTCTCTTCACTAATGGTAAATGTTTCCAATGGAATTCCCTCTTCTGGATTTTTTGACTCCTTTGAGGACTCGCTAAGAGTGTTGTGTACTTTGCCACCTAGTGGTTAAGAATGGCATAGACTTGCAGCTTCAACATCAAACGCTGAGAGATTTTCATTTTTTTAATATTCGTCTATGAAAATATAATTTCCAACTGTGCAAAACCTCTAATAAAAATAAAACCAAGCGCCACAGAAATGGGACACCCCTAAGGATCCTATTAAATGATGCAGTCAAACTGTTTTTATTCTTTTCTTTTTTAGGACTGAGTGGAGCATTTTCATGTTGTGTGGTCCATGTAAAAATGGCGTATTAAAACTTTGGTATCCATATCACATACGTCATAAGATGGTGGTGCTATAACACTATGACATAGAGACGTGCCACTTTTGTAAAGACATTAAAAAAGCATCTTTATAAAAAAAACAGACACAACTTCAAAGGTAGCTAAACTGGACATCATTGACTTTTTACAAAGGTCCTAATGTCTGGATTCATAATTTTAGGGCAAACAGATCGACTTATGAGACAATAAAGCCATTTTTCCCATATCTCATGACCACTAGGTGCCACTGTGCTGAAGCTGTGCAGGGAACATCTGCTGCTAGTTTTTATAGTTTACACCAAGTTTTGCGTCAATACACGAAAGCTTTGTGGAGATGTAGCATTTCGAGAATTCTAATAAATTCAGCATTTTAAATGTTCACTTTTTAGTCAAGAAACCATTGCCTTTAGATTATTTCGTGTTTTGGTCAGAAGAGGGTCTGGCAGAAATTCCGGAGAAGACCAAATGAATTTCTAGAAGGAGTTTTTTTTAAGATTTATTTTAAATGACAGTTAATGTGGATATTTTAAATGGGTTCAGGGGAAAGGGGAATTTTGCTTCTAGACGCTACAGACTATACAAGTAAAACTTTCTTTGAGTGTAAAAGTGAGGCTGCAATGGAGGTCTACTTGATTCAACAAAACAGATATAATATGGTTTTATTTTGAAACGTATTAACGAGTGTATTTTATTTCATCTGATTTCTAGAGAGATATGGGGACTTCATAGATGCCAACAGAATAGAGGACCCAGTAGAAAGGCTCAAAGTGCTCAAGAGACTGGTAAGAACCTTGTTTGTTTCTCAATGTTCCTGGATTTCACGGCAGTCCTGACAAAATGTGTCCTTTTCCAGCTTCATGAACTGCCTGATCATCATTACGAAACCCTCAAGTTCCTTTCAGCGCACCTCAAAACCGTAGCTGACAGTTCGGAAAAGAATAAGGTAAAAAATAAAAGATTGTTCGTCTGTACAAAACTCAAAAACAAAACATTGCAGGATACAGAATAGTACATTTATACTGTAAAGATGCAACCAGGTCATCGAAGTATGTACAAATAGAGATCTGTCAGGGTTTCTTCATAGGGTTCCTCAGTCCAATGTGTGGTTCCCAAGTTAGTTGTCAAACCTCTGGTTTAGGGCTAGTTAAAATATCTAACCCTTAAAAACCTGAAGGAGTCCCGGAGATCAACGTTTAATGCTTCTAGAACTGAGTTTTTGCAGATGAACCATATTAAGTTGGACTGAGATCCACTCGAGAACCTTCTGGTGATCTGGTGAAACCAATGAGAAGTGGCCGTGTGTTCTGGATCGTCCAGTGACATCCCATGCACACCTTACGAGCTGATGTTTTCCTCCAGGATCCATTTTCCCAAAGAACACCAAGATCTCAACTCACTTATCTTGTTTTAAGCATCCTTAGATCATTTATAGAGAGCTGCAACAGAAACAAATGTCATATTTACACCACAAAATTAAAAATGGTTATGGAGAAATATCGAAAAGTCAAAGAAAAATCAAAAGAAATGTTTGCTTCTCAGATGGAGCCAAGAAATCTGGCCATTGTGTTCGGCCCGACGCTGGTGAGAACGTCTGAAGACAATATGACTCACATGGTGACGCACATGCCAGACCAGTACAAGATTGTAGAGACGCTCATTCAGCAGGTGAGTTCCCATCCGTTATATGGGGACAAACATGGCATCTTTGTGGTTTACTGAGTCCGTGCGGTTGTTCTCTTGCAGTACGACTGGTTCTTCACCGAGGAGGGAGACAACGAGCCCACGGTCTGTATTAACTAAACGCTTTCTTTTTTTTCTGTTTTCAGATTTGTAAAGGTGTCAGTTGTTCCAATTCATGGTGTAAATTGTCTTTAATATTTATTTATTAAATGGGAGAGTGGGTTTTTAACATTGGTATCCTTTTCTCACAAAACCCCTGAGACTCAGCTTTCACGTCTCAGTTTTGAAAAACCCAGCGAAAAGGGGCGTGGCCAACTGTGCATTAATGAGATGGCACGGAACAGTTTTGCATGAAAAAATGAGCAGCCTAAAAGTGAATTATTTGCTAAAATGCTTTAAGACTTTGATAATTACGCTGTCTGGTAATCATTGTTAACAGTGGGAGCACAATCAAACAGCTGCAGATGTTGTGGTCCTTAAATAAAGCGCAAATTCACATGTGATTAGTTTACTACTGTAGATCCTTGTCATGCAATTTTATCGTATCAATGGAATGTTTATCGATTTGTTGCCATGGTCCACATCCTCGTTTGGGTCTTGTTGCATAAGAATATTGCAGCAACAGACCGATACAGGTTTCCTTTTCAAACTTTTTCCGTTTGCAAAATAACCAGAAAACAGAGAATTAACTCTTTGGTTGTTGAAAATAAAGTAAAGGGTTCCGGTTTCTAAAGAAGACAGAGACCATCTCAAAAATGTGTTGTGGCCCTGCATAATGATTAGTAAAACATTCCGATAAATCATGCCGTTTATTCGTTTATGACTTGCGTCCAGACCACGGTGCAGGAGGAGAGTGCTGTGGAGTCTCAGCCGGTGCCTAACATTGACCACCTCCTCACGAACATCGGCCGGACCGGAACTTCTCCTGGGGAAGTGTCAGGTAACATGTGGCCACTTTTACCACATGCTGCAAAGTGTATCTTTCGCTCTAGAGCTCATCTTAAAATGACGTATAAAACTCTGATTAAAACCCTTCTCCCTGCTTTATCGTAATCTCTGGCTCAATTACAAAACTAGTGTGAGTTTAAGATCCTCCAACTCCTCACCTGCTGTGAAATCTCGAATTACAATTAGATGTTTCTAGTAAAAATGTATAAACAGAAATTAAGAAACAACTCAACAAAACGGTCTATTCTCAGACTTTCTTTGTTTCATTCTTTTGTTTGACTTTTTCTCAGATTTTTGACTTTTAATAAAAATTCTGACTTGTTTCTAATTTTGCCTTTAATTTGTTCTTTATTATTCTGACTTTGTTAAAAATTTCTCAGATTTCCGACTTTTTTTATTCTTACTTTAATGCAAGAATTTGGGAAATTGTCTAAAGTTTAGATTAAATTTTTGACTTTATTCACAGAGTTTTGTTAGAATCCTGGCTGTGATATCAAAGTTCCTGATTTAATGTCCAGAATTTTTATTATATTTTAGGAATCCTGACTTTTCCTCAAAAACTCTTTCTGAAGTTATTTTATTTTTTGATAAGCTCTGATTTTAAAACCAGAGATTCTGACTTCAATGTTGTACTTCTGACTTTCTTTTGAACTTAATATTAGAGTCAACAGAATTGTAGTTTTTTTTATATTTATTCTTGAATTCTCAAAATAAAAAAAATTTTCAGAACTCGCGTGTATTTTTAGAATTTCTGAATAATCTGTCAAATTACAATTTCTCCTATAAACATATTTGTATATATATATATATGAATTCAGAAAAAACTATATATATATATATATATATATATATATATATATATTTTTTTTTTTTTTCTGAATTCATTCTCAGTGAGCTGTAAAAAAATCAAATCCCCATCATATGTAATGACTTGAGATAATTTATCTTCAAACTCCACTGGTTGAACTGTGTAATTCTGCCGAACTGCACTAACACATCTACAGCAAAGTAAGAGCTGAAAAGCAAAAACAGAATCCGCTTGCCAATCTCTGATCCCTCTGTCTCTAGTGCCCTTCTGTCGCGTGTCCTAAAGGCTTTCCCAGCATTCACACATACTGATCTTGACACAGGCCAAGTGGGCGGAGTCCACCACACACTGCTGTCACTGATGGACTCCGTAGTGTCCGCGATGGGCAGCTGGAACTGTAGGAAGAGGGAGGACTGTTGCCCGGAGTGTAGCTGCCTAGTCTGCAGACACCCTGGCATTTTATGACGCAAAAAGAGTTGATTTCTGTGAGGCGTGTGTGACTTTACCTGGCGTAGAGCAGTGCTACTGTCTCAAAGACTCTTCGCCATCTCTCGCCCCTCTTTCTAAACGCTGGCAAGATGGAGAGGCAGCATGGTAACGCTACTCGACTCTGACTTTCACTCGGTCATACCATTTGTCACAAACAAGGGGTGTACAGGGGGGCTCGGCTCTAGACTGACAGCGAAAGCCTCCAAAATTATCATGGGAGCAAAGACAGCAGTGAAACAAATCCACCAAATGTTCTTGCAGATGTTCTGCATTCCCATGTTTTCTCTGCGTAGCTAGCCCCTCTCTGACCCCCGTCACATCTGACCCTGTATCATGTCTTGAGCGTCTTGTCTTTGTGTTCACTTCAGCGTGCTCTACGTGAATCCGGCTCTGTCATTCTCATTTAAATTCACACGAAATCTTTCCGCTCCCCTCATATCTGTGTGTACTTGATGACCCGGAAACTTCCCCGTCATCACAAGAAAACACATGAATGTTTGACCAGTTTCTGTAGTTTTGATGGTGTGTAAAAAAAGCTATCATTTTGAAAGAATTATGGGAAAATTCTATTGTTGTTGATATTAACCAGACCATTAGTCACTAATAAAGAAAGAAGTACATTGTCAATGTGAAGCGCAATATGACGAGTGGCCAGCTGGTGGCGCTATAACTTGGAGTGCATGTCGCTCTGTATGTGTGTTCAGATTTGGACTAGCAATAGTATTTGATTTGGTCCCCATCAGACACTCTGTGTCAGAGTTATATCTACTTCCTGCTTCATGGTAAAACATCGAAATTCAACGAACCGTTCAAAGAAGGCGAAAAAGCTTTAACATCGCAGAGGCCTTCAGATGAGACTGATGATGAAATATCTAGGAGGAGTTTGCTAAAGTTCCAAGCCTGGAATTTATTAAAAATAACTCACTTCCTGTTGGTTTTGGGAGCTCGCTCCATTTGACTATTTTGTAAGTGTTGGTGCTAAACGCGACTGTTCCTAATTTCAAACATGTCCTTCAAACACAGATAAAGGGATATAATTACATGTTTTATTCTATTTCATTTCCAACTCTTGAATAAACGTTGCTTCTCTGCATGAATGCCTGCCTCTGATGCACAACCCTCCTCCATTCCTTTCTCGCTTGCCACCCCTCACACAGTCTGCAAAGTGTCTTTGAATTCAAACGTTCATTTATTATTGTACGTAGATGTTCCATTTAACTTTCTCTTTTCTTTACACCACAGATTCACCGACGAGTGACTCAGCTAGATCCAAGGTGAGCTTACGGTGAAGTCTGGTGTGTGCGTGTGTGGTCCTCTCCACCAATCCCAATGCAGCATTGTAGAACAAGTTGCTTGAATGGACTGGACAGATGGAACAGAGCCCGTCGTGTTTTGAAGGCACGCTCTGCAGTAACGTGCAGACTCAGCTTTGCTCGGTCATGCTTGAAGCATTTCATCTAAGGCTGGGAATCAAGTTTTTTAATAATCTGTTGTTTATTCCTTGGACCTGCTCAGTTTGACTTTAAATGCACAGCTTGAGGTGTGAGCACAGAGTGCAGGCAGGCTTCAGAGATTGAGTCATGTGTGGGGAGAGTGGACCGAAGTCATCAGTGATGCTGAAGATTCAGCTTTCATTTGCTTTGATTCTGCAGCATGTGAGGGTGAAGGCTCGGGTGCCAGATATTTAAAATCAGATGCATTTTATTGCATTTTATTGTTATTCTTTATGAACATATTTGCTACGCTTGTTTATTACATTTGTATATGGTGAATAGTTCCAGATGGGGCTGAAAATATTGTTTGTTCCACTAATCTTTTTTCTTCATTTAGTTGGATAATGAAATAGCATTATATAGTTATTTATTGAAAAAAAAACTTTAAACAATATTATTTGTATTTGACAAATAATCTAAGAGGTGCTGTACCTTTAAGAGCAGTCTAATACCCAAACCACTACGGTTTTATTAAAGTCCAACCTGATGAAAACCTTAGTTCCCCCTTGTGAAACATCAAACTCCCACATGCTGCATCGATCTCTATGATTCCTTATTCCTGGCTCTACATCGCTAATAACGTTCTCTGTTTATCATTCCACCCATGTTTGTGGTCATATATATGCTTTGAAATCGTCAGTATTTTGACAATATTTAAAATGAGTTTCCTCTGAAAGATGATTGGCCGGAGAAAGGGTGAGGAGCGCTCACTCAAGTGGACCTGACAGTCACTACTCCTCCAGGGTTAGGTCTGGATGAGGCCACAGGGAATCCCTAGTACACTCTGGATAGACTATAGCTGTGTTCCAATCCGGATTCTGCATCTTTCGAAGGATGCAGGCTGCCAAGACCTCGGAGGCTACTGCTTCAGAGGACCCAGTGCCTCGGATTCGTAATCCCTTGAACTGCTGTCCTTAAATGAAAACGTTGTGTTGCTCACAATTTTGGGGTGATTCTGAGAAAAAAGTGTGTAAAGAATCTTGGGAGGCCACGAAGGATGGTAGCGGTGCATCATCCCATTTCAAGGTAGAAGAGAAAGCATTTGAAGGACCCTTTGCGTATTTGTTTTTTTTTTGTGAAATGGGACAGTCTTTGTGCTGAATACGGCCTGGAAATCTGCACTTTGAAGGGTGCAGAACCTGGATTGTGACACAGCTCTAGGTTGGAATGGGAATGCCATATATTGACAGAAAGTGTTGAGGGGTGTTCTTGTTCTGAGCCTCTGTGGGCTTCATTTGACCAGTGATTGACACAGGACCTTGTAACAAGAGTTAAAGAATTTTGATTCCCACGCCTTTTATTGTCTCATCTCGCGTTATGCAGCTTATTGCGACGTTGGTGTTGCCGGTCCAGCTTGTGCTTGATTAGAGCTTTGGATATGTCTCTAATCTTTCTCTCTATGTTCAGTCCGTCAAGCTCTGATGGTGCTGCTATCAGAGAAGCAGGTGGAGCACTCTGGGTTAGACACCTGCAAGAGCAGCGGTTGAGATTTTACTAAATGATTAATGGCCGTGTTTTACTTGTTTAGTTGTTTTCTTAATTAATCGCTCACTCTCTCTCCCAGGCCTCCTTGGGATCAGCGAAGGACCACTGCAGTCGCGAGTTCCTTCAGCCTCGAGTCTCTTCCATTTTTGCTGCGGCCAACCGTAAACGAAAGAAGCACAAGGAGAAGCTGCAGCCCAGCAGTTCTGATGATGACCTTGATGCCATATTTTTCAAGAAAGATAGCCCAATTCAAAACCAGGAGGAGCTGCCGTGCAGGACTGTTTGTGGACCTTTAGCAGACACTTTGAGCATCCCAAAGAACAAGAGAGAGCACCGGAACTCTTTCTTCATGAAAGACAAACCCCCTTTAAATCCGTCTCCCAAGCCCTCATCTTCTCCCAATTTTATGCGGCGCACATCCGGTCCTCCCAAATGCTCCATCTCAGATCCTTCCTCGCAGTTAGACGAGACCACCTCAGACTTGGGAACCATGAGCTCAGGACCCAGAACAAGGCCACGTAAATGGGGAACCATGACGCCACCATCTCATGAGATGTTACCAGTTTCTTGCGGGGCTTCGGCGACTGCTGAGGTAAGTTCCATCACGTCAGACTACTCAACAACTTCTTCAACCACCTTCCTGACTGGATTGGAATCCATCACCATAAGCCCAGAAGTCCAGTCTGTGACCGGAAGCAGAGGAGGTGACGAGGCTGACGACGAGCGCAGTGAACTCATCAGTGAAGGGCGACCGATGGAAACGGACAGTGAAAGTGACTTCCCGATATTTAGTCCTGCCATTGCTGGACTCGACATCCAACTCCCGGAACACGGTTGTAGTGCCAAACCGAAACTAGCTTCGCAATTGTTCCCTTCGAATAAACTGATACAACGTGACTCCCTGTCCAGGAGGCGATCCCTGCGGCAAAAAACAGACAGTGATTCTTCTGTTGAGGCTGGGGGTGCCAATCAAGGTTCTAGCAAGAATGAATCGAATCGATTCTCTCGAGTTCTTGACGTCGTGAGAAGAGGCCGCTCCACGAGCAGCCTTAGTACCCCACCTCGTGATTCGGAGCCAGCTTGGCATCTTAAAATCACAGAGAGGCTCAAGTTGCGACTAAGGGGCTCTGCGGATGATATGTTTGGTGTAAACACTCAGAAAGCACGCTCTACAGAGACTCGTGGTAAGAAAAAAAGCATTCGACGAAGGCACACTTTGGGAGGCCAACGAGACTTTGCAGAACTAGACGTCATTCACGACTGGAGAGAACAGGGCGGAGTGGACCAGGGCGCTGAAATGCCAACTGGAGAGCAACTGAAACCGAAACGAGGCTCTCAGGATATATCTTTCCGCGACTGGTTTGCTCGTGAGCGACGTCAAACAGAGGAATCCCAGGCCAGTCTTGAGTTGGAAGGTCAAACTTGCAGCGAAACGAAAGAAATTGGGGATTCCCAAGAAGGTTGTCCTGATCCACTGACTTCTTCTGCTTCCTCGTGTCCTCAGTCCAGCTCTGAACAAGCAAATGGAGGTACCTCCAAGAGCAAATCCAAAACTGGCCTGAATTCTGGAGCTGATGCTCATCCACAAAAGTTGTCTGGAGCCCAAGTGGTGCGCTCACGTTTTTACCAATATCTTTAAAAGCGATTGAATGTTGTCGACCTGCTCTTTCTCCACCGTTCTTAAGATAATCAGTAGTGTTTGTTTTGGAAACTGTTCTCGAGATCTTTTGATGGCACTTTCAGCATAGCCTTGCAAAGGTCGATGAATTCGATTAGAACCGCAGTATTTTGGTTCAAAATGAACCTACTGCAGCCATGCTTCCTGTTGCATTTGTGGTCCAGAATAAAGTCATGCACTGCAACGTCTTACAGATCTTCTTTCTCTTGGCACTTTCTTGCAAACCCTTTTGTCTACTACCTCGCATTCTTTGGTTAGCCTTCTCGCTCAAGATTATGGGATCAAGGGCCTTCAGCTATGCATTCCCAGTATGATCTGCCAGACTCAATCCACAACAGTTCACGTTTAGACAGACTTGTGCCTCCCCTATGAACTGTTATGCTTTTATTGAAGGTTTGCTGTTCTTCGGTTGCCCAAATAAGAAAATAACAGGCTAAAATATAGCGACCTTTGTTTTCTACTGGTCTTACAACCTGATCAAACTCTAAAACTCAAATTGAACAGATTTATATTAATATGGGACTCTTTTTGAACTGATATGCCACTGGTCTCATGGGATTCAATCATCTATGCTAAGCTAAGCTAGCAGTGCTTTCACCAGATCTTGAGAATGGACTAATAGTTTCCTAAATGGCACAACAGTACTGATTATTTTATATTAGATGGAGAATTTGCTTTTATATAAAACAAGAAAGTATTCTTTTAATTGTAAAAATGCATACAAGATGGCCTGTTCAAACCAAGATTAGTGTTAAATTTCGTCTGGACTTGGAATGTTGATGCAGAAGAAAAAACTGGTGGGAAAATTGCATGACCTTTACAATAGTTTTTTTTTTTTTTGAATGAAGATTCTAGTCCTTCGTTGGTTACACTGGGGAGGAAATGGTGACTATGAAAGTTTGTATGGAGCTGCTGCGATGAAAACCAGATGGGGAATCCAAATCAATCTTGAATCCAGATCCTCAGGTTTGGTTTCATCTTAAAGCAGCAAGGTAAGAAAGTATTTGACCTAGTGATTGACTTTGAAGGTGAATTGATTGGTGTTTCTCAAAAATGTAGCCTTTTTAAAACACTTTTTCAGAGTTTCTTTTTAAGTACATGTGATAAAAGGTCAAATTTAAATATTGGTTTAAACAGGTCACAGAATATTAATGAATGTACTCGTGAATATGGTTACTCCTTTTATTTTTAATCCTCCAGTCCTTTTTTTTTTAAACAAAGAGTGTATAAATGTGAATGTATGAGTTGTAGATAACTAAATGTACAGGACTGTAAAAAGTAGAGTTATTTTAACACTTGTTTGGTGGAGTACTGGAACTCTGCATGGCAGTGACGTGATATTAAGAGGCTGCACAATACCAATGTTTACCCTTTGCCTCTGCTGCTGCGTCTGCACAATTTGATGTCTTTGAAAAGCATTTTCTAAATGTTCCTAAAGGATCTTTATAAATGCCTCGACATCCTGTCCGAAGTGAGGACTTTAAAACGAAAAGAACACTCCGGTTGTTTCTCAAAAGAAGAATGTAATTATTTGCTTGCTGTTGTCATGACTAACTTGTAAATTGCTTGTGCATTTATTATTGGGAAAAATGTAAATAGCATCTGTACTTGAAGTATTTTTACAGTTTTATTTCGAAGGTTAGCCCAGATATGGGCTGTTTTCTGAGCCGTGTGCTGTGGAAATCCCTTTTGCAGTGCATCACAACGGCCAGACAAACACGAGGAAGAAAACTTTATATATTTTTTCCAGAGTGTGAAAGTAAGTGCTAAACTGAAAGCGCCGGGGCCTGAAGGCTTTGAGGTTTGCTCGTCCATTTAAATACAAAGTACGAACTGGAAATCTGTCTCTTCAACAACAAAAAAGTGCCTCTCAACTGGTTTTGGTGACAGGAAGGGTGCCATTTTTCACGTTGTTGTCTGTTAATAAGGAATATGTATTGTGAATTAATGAATTTTATCAGAAAAAAAGAAAGATGAAATAAATTTTTATACAAAATATGCGTGCGGTGGTCTCAGGTCATTTCAGATTTTAAAATCATCATCACATGGCATATTTAGTCTTTTACAAAGGCAATTTTTACTTTCTTCATGGAAACTTAAAATAAATGAGTGCGATCGCTCAGTCCAATCTGAAGAGCTCATCAGCGCCCCCTTTCTACTCTTTATCTTCTTGTCAATCCCTTGTTCTGTATAAAATAATTATAATAGAAAAAAAAACAGATCAATCGATAACCTAACAGGAAGTGACTGAAGCTGCAATTCAACAACTGACCACTTGAGGCTGGTACCAGAATTTCAAGAGTGGTCCCAAATATTCCACTTCATGTGAACTTTATCTTTACCATGTGTCAACAATCTCATGTCTCACTGCGGTCTCGCTCTCTGACCAATCTGAAGTGTGCTCATCAGCGCCCCCTTTCCACTAGTTATGTATCCCTCTCAATTCTTTGTTATTTATCACATAATTCAAACTTATTCATCTGTATGATACTGTGTCATAAAAAAAACAATGCTTTTGTAGAAGATTAGTTTAAAAAATTATTTTAATTTTCCCTTTTTTCACAACTTTCTAAAGATATTGTTTGGTTAATCATATTTATACCTTATTATTGATACTTTATCAGATTATGTATAATACTGATGTATGTTGTTTTTCTACTTTGGAATAACTCATTCTTGTTCTACAGAACATATATTTGTCTGCAATTCACCGACTGACTGAGACTGAGGCTATAATTGACTCCCACTGACTATCCATTTAGCAAAAAATAATAAATAAAACGTAACGACGGTCTGGAATTTATGTATTTACTCTATAGTTTATGTAAATGACTTTAACTTTGAGGCACTCAGGCATTTGTGCCTGAAGATCCAAAAATTCATTTTTCCAGGAAGTCATGGATTTCCATTTCTGCAAGCATCCCAACACTTAATGAGAAACCTCAAACAATGTCAGGCTGCATCAGGAACTCCATCACGGTTGTTTACACACCAATGAGCCCTAAGCAGGAAGTGAGAACAAAAAATATTTACCGTTATTCTCTCTGTACCTTTGTCCTTTGCTGTTTAAAATATAATCTTTGGTGATATTGAAGGAAATCATTTGTTCAGTGTGACTCCACATAAATATTTATTGCTTCGAGTGTCTGGCTGAAAAATCAGATCAGTTCAAAAGCACTGAATAAATAACTTCAGAAATCAAATTGCTGTCGATTAGAATGTGTAACACTAACCAGATTTTAGAATTCATCTAAAAAAAAAAATTAAATTGGTCACTGATTATTATAAAACCATGTCGATTATTTTCAGTCGAGGACATTGTTATTAAAACTTCTTTTTTTAAAGAAGTTTTTTTTTTCGTTGGCCAAACCCCCGTTTTAAATTTAAGTGTAAACAATGTTTTGGGAGGTTTTTCTCTCTAAAAGCTTTATGTTTGAGGTCAATTGTTGATACTAAACATACAAAATAAAAACTAGTTTTAGAGAGTATATATTGGCTGCAGTAGTTGATAACTGAGTTAATAATGAGACATAAAGGGATATATCAGTTCCTGACAAGAGGTTTCAGTAAAACCGTTTTAATGGGTTTATGCGTCTCAGACTGAGTTTGGTCACATTTTTATGGAGAGGGGGTCACATTCAAAAGCAGCAGGATGTAAATGTCCACGATCTTCTGATGTGGATCACGGGACATTAGTAAAACCTTCCATCAAACATTGATTTCATACAGTTGTGTGTTGAAAATCTTCTGAAGCATGAAGTTGTGCCGATGCCAGTAAAAGGAGGTCATATCTAACTTCCTTACAATCAACCTCTGCTGAAACACACAAACACACTCGTTGAAATCCTTCCAAAATCGACAGGTACGTGTCATGAATTCTGTGTGGCCAGAAGACTCACGGCAGCATCGTGATGATCGCGTGAGTTCCTGCAGACAATCAGAACATTATCAATCCATCAATCCTAGTTAGAATGGTCATCCATGCACATCCTCAAATGTTTACACCCCCTTCATCTCCGTGATCGCTTCCTGGATTCTCCTGTTTGGATAGATTGGGAGTGATGAGGGTAAGAGCTAAGTGGCAGAGTGGGTGAATAGTGCAGACAGTGTAGCCGGAGGATTGTCAGGTTAAGGCCAATTACAGCTAGTCGTTAATGATGAATAAACCTCAGCAGCAGAAATCCGTAACTTTCACTTAAAGTGCTATCACAATGAACTCCAGAGGTTGTCAGGAACAGAAATGAATCCAGCATCGAGAAACTGAAAGCCTAGCTCAGCTTTGCTCCCCTGAAGAAAAAAAGAGCTGTCATGGATCATCAGGATTGCTGATAACAGCTCTTACAGTAACTCCACATCCATTCGCTTTGAACAGGAAGTCGTCTGGAGTCCCACTTGTTTGGCTTTAGCAAATATAGCAGAGAAAAAGACATTCAGCAGTTCTTTACCCACATCTCTTATAACCGTACAGTTTGTGCTACCCAAGTACAACTTATCTTTGCAGGAATTTTCTCAAGTTGTTGCCATTAATAATTCAGTGCTGCATGACGTTGTTTAAGAGGCTGCTCTTGTACATGAAGGGCGCACTGTTGGATGTGTATTTGTTGGATAAGGTCTTAATAATCGCATTTGCAGGCAGGGTGGGGGTGTAATATTGATCCATGCCTGGGTGAACGGAGATAATTAGGTGCCAGTCGTAATTGGAGAACTGGTAATGGCATGATTTTGATGACGGTGCAGAAGTATGAACACATTACCCCCATACGTCACTCTTTTTGCTGAATCTTAATGCACTTACATATGTAATGTAGACAAATATATTGCTTTTCACTCTTGACTTTATCTGTGCAGGACAGCACTGACATCAGTGGGGCATCACTAGGGCAACTTTTGCATTTGGTAGATGCTTTCATCCAAAGCGACTAACATTTCATTGAATAAACTCATTTCATCCATTTCTTGTTTTCCCTGGGGAATTCCTTGGAGTTAATGGATACCCTCCATTTGTGTTTTATTTTTGTTGCTTATATGATAGTTGTTGTTTTGTAGGTGTTGTAGTTGTCTTTTTTTTTTGTTCCAGTTGTCATTTTTTCAAGTGTTTTTTCCAAGTGTTTTTTGAAGATGTCCTTTTTTCTTGTTGTTGCCATCTTTTTTTCTTGTAGTTGTAGTACTTGCAGTAGTTGGCATTTTTTTCCTTGTTTTGTTTTGCCATTTTTTGTAGTTGTAATTGTCAGGGGGTTTTGTAGTTGTCCTTTTTTCTTGTAGTTGCTGTCTTTCTTTTTCTTGTAGTTTTAGTAGTTGTCATTTTTGTCGCAATAGTCATTTTTTTCTTGTAATTGTTAGGTTTTTTTGTAGTTGTGCTTGTATCACTGGCCATTTTCCTAATGTCTCCATATGTTTAGTCCAGAAAAAACATCCAAACATCTCCCTAAATAACATCACTGACCAGCTGCCTTGACTGGTTTTAGTTGTTCTGTGAGTGATGTTTTTTATTTGTAACATCCAATTCTTGCTTTGCATCTGGGAAATCACTGGTTGTGATATGAGCCCGTTCTCTGAGGGCCTGCGTGTGTCCAGACTGACAGCTGAGTGACAGGGGCCTCAAATGCACAGAACGGAGAGTGCGGTTACAGCCTGGAACGGCTCTCTCCTGCACCCGTCACAGCTCCACTCAAGCATGCAGGGATCAAAACACGTTTGGAATGGGCTAGCAGAGGAAGCTGTGGAAGGAATAGCTTTTGAAAGTGTTGATCTCTATCATTTTAGCAGAAATAAGTGATTATCACCATCTTTTCTGGTAGCAGTTTGTAGTCATGAACAGAAACAGCAGGAGGTTCAAAACTGACTTGAGGAACTAGCAATTTCTGCCTTTCTTGTAATGACAAGATTGAGAACAGCAACTAGACACAAGATGGCTATTCTGCATCAACAAGGTGTCACCCAGATTTTGACGTAGTCCTGGTTTCAAGATTTGCTGTGAAGAAGCACTTAGAAACTGAAAGGTGGGGAAACACAGACAGATACTCATCCATCCTGCATTAACATCTGAGAGGAGTGTGAATTCTGCAGCAGGACAATGACACCCAACATACAACCAAAAACCTATCTTTAGCATTTCAAAGAAATAAACTGGTATGTTTTCTGTTCATTTTTTTCTGGTTATATAGGCTTGTGTTTATCTCTGAGAACATATTTTCTCAGACAAAGAGTATTTTCTCATGATGTATGTCATTAATATGAAAACCACTGACCAATTAGAGAGAAGTGCTGAAGGTAGCTGAGTGAGATGGCCCGCCCACTTGGGTGAAAAATATGTATTTAGTCACATCAGCTATGTGCTTGGTCTCAACATTCCTACATATATTTATTTAACATCCTTTTTACTTTTACTATTTCGACCCCTACAGTAAAGTAGGCACTTTTCTTATTTTGTAAATATATTTTTGCTTCTTTTACCTGAACGACCCTTATGGAAAAGGACGCATCTACATTTAAATGGATATGAGTAAATTCTTTTGGCAAAATAGTGAATGTTGTCATTTATTTGCAGTGACTCACACAGTGGAGTATTGTGTGTTTAGCAGATTCCAGTGAGCGGAGCGAGGAACTCGCTGTTGGAGCACGTCAGCAGCAGAAACATGATTTGAGTTTATTTTTGATGTTAAAACCCATTCTGTTGTCATTTATTAACTCTTTTTGACTTCCTAACCAGTAATTCCCCTTTTCAGGGTCAGATTTCCCAGTGTAACTGTTGAGGAAACAAATATTCAGTTGTCATTGTTTCACTGGGTAAAGGTTAAAACGTGCTTCTTATCATTTGGACACTCCTCTGAATGTAAAAAAGGTGGCTCGGTTAAAAGTTGGGAACAGATGAGAACTGCTCTTCAAGGCGATGGCGTGCTACCACACAGACTGCGTTGAGAAACCTCTTTCCAAGCTTTTTGAGAGACTTGGTTATGTGGTTGGTTCTCACCCAGTGTGGTTCATCATTATCCCTCTGGTGCTGTCTGCTGCTTTGGGAGGAGGGCTGCTTTTTATTAAAGAATGCGAGGACAATGATGTCGAGAATCAGTTCACACCCATCAACGGACCCTCCAAGCAAGTCAGGCGTTTACTGCAAGAAATATTCCCAAATAATGCTTCAATGTTTTCCGTGCAAAGAGAGTTTTCTGAAGGGAAATATGCAGCTTTTATTTACTCTGTGAAGAACGGAAGCATCAGCAACAAAAGAGAGATGGACAACGTGAGAAAACTCAATGAGAAAGTTCACAATCTCTTTGTTAAAGTCAATGAAACAAACATCAGCTTCAAGAGTATTTGTGCCGAAGTGAATGGGATTTGTGTCCCAAACCCTGCGTTGGAGATACTGGGAATTCAAGACATCAATGTGTCGTTTCCAGTGCACAGATGGAATGGGACGGATGTTTTCCTCGGCTCTTCTGTGGGAGGTTTGGAGAACAGAGGAGGCATCATCCAAAAGGCACGAGCCATCAGACTTTTTTACTTTCTTCAGGACAAGCCCGGAGCTTCTGAGTGGCTGGAAGAGTTCCAGAGATTTTCCCAAAGTGTTTCCCTTCCAGAAAACAGCAATGGTGCTTCGGTAAGCGATCATTCAAGGACTTCTCTCATGCTTTACTCTTTGGAAATGCTCAGTATTGTCTCTGATTTTCCGCGAAAGGTTTCTTACTTCACCTCCCAATCCAGACAAGAGGAGATCGAGAAACACTTAACGGAACCCATTCCTATGTTCTTAATAACCGCTTCCATATCAATCTCCTTCTCTGTGCTGGCGTGTCTTCGGTAAGTCTTGAACAAACACTCAAGTGCTCATGTGTTTGGAATCAAATGTGTATTTGACGTTACAATGTTTCCATTTCAGTCTCGACAATGTGAGGAACAAGATCTGGGTCTCCTTCATGGGAGTTCTGTCTGTGGGGCTGGCTGTTCTCAGCAGCTTTGGCTTGCTTCTGTTTCTTGGAGTGCCCCTCGTCATAACTGTGGCGAACTCCCCTTTCCTGATTCTGGGTAAGCCTCCGTTGTATTTATTGAAAGAGTGATGGAATTCTTGGTGCTGGTTCTTTTGGTGCTGGCTCTGCAGATGTGATGGTTAAACATGCACTCACCGGCCACTTTATTAGGAACACCTTTCCAGTATATTGTTGGCCACATTTTGGCCAACTGATTTAAATTCGATAATGTTCTGGAAATCACAAGGTAGCATCCCGAATTTGCCGCCGTTTTGTTGGCTGCACATCCATGATGCGAATAATTCTGATGCTCGGTTGTGACTGAAGCAGATCGTCCTCAACATTTCTACAAGATTAAATGCCTTTAGCTGCTGCGGTGTGATTGGCTGATAAGAAATTTGCATTAACGTGCAGGTGTACCTTATAAAGTGGCTGGGAAGGCGTAGCGCGAATGTACTAGCATACACTAGCGTTCAAAAGTTTGGGGTCACCCAGACAATTTTTTTGTTTTCCAAGAAAAGTCACACTTTTATTTACTACATGAGTTGGGCACTAGGTACCATGCCCTCAATGGGGTTTAGATCTGGTGACTCCATTACAGATAGAGGAGCAGCTGCTGCTTCTTCTCTAAATAGATCTTACACAGTTTGGAGCTGTGCTTTGGGTCATTGTTCTGCTGTAGGATGAAATTGGCTCCAATCAAGCGCCATCCACAGGGTATGCCATGCCTTTGCAAAATTAGAGTGATAGCCTTCCTTTTACCCAGAACAAATCAGAGCAACCCCAGACCATCACGTTACCCCCAGTTTGCTTAACAGATGGTGTCAGGCAGCACACCAGCATCTTTTCAGCTGTTCTGCATCTCACAAATGTTCTTTTTTTGTGATCCAACACCTCAAACTTCGATTTGTGCGTCCAGAACACTTTTTTTCCAACTTTCCTCTGGCCAATGTCTGTCTTCTTTTGCCGTATTAATCTTTTTTTTTTAAATAGCCAGTCTCAGAAACGGCTTTTTCTTTGCCACTCTACCCTGAAGGCCAGCGTCCCGGAGTCACTCTAGATGTTGACACTGGTGTTTTGCTGGTTCTATTTAATGAAGCTGTAAGTTGAGGCATCTATTTCTTCAGCTAGAGACTCTACGGTACTTATCTTCTTGCTCAGTTGTGCAGCGGCACTTCCCACTTCTCTTGTGCTGTTCTCTGAAGGGAGTAGTACACACGGTTGTAGTAAATCTTCAGTTTCTTTATTATTTCTCGCATGAAGTAGCCTTCATTTCCAAGAACAAGAATAGACTGTCGAGTTTCACATGAAAGTTCTCTTTTTCTGGCCATTTTGAGCATTTTATCGACCTCACAAATGTTGTGATCCAGATACTCCACCCGCTCAAAGGAAGGTCAGTTTTATTGCTTCTCTAAGCAGCTAAACTTTTTTTAGTGGTTCTAACATGATTTTCATATCATCCATTAGCTTCTGCCACAATGTGCCATGGTGCCATTAAAACACTGCCGTAATAGTTGCTGTAAACATACACCCTACATGTAGATATTGCACCAAAAATCAGACATTTGTGGCTTGAATAGTCATTTACCATATAAACAGAGTGTGTTTCTGATTCGTTTATCTTCATTGAAAAAGAAAAGTTTTTCCTTCAAAAATAAGAAAAATTTCCAAGTGATCCCAAACTGTTGAACGGTAGTGTTTGTTAAATTCAGTAATCGCAGTATTTACACTTATTTTTACAGGTATCGGTGTTGATGACATGTTCATCATGATTTCCACCTGGCAACAGACCAACGTGAAGGATCCGGTTGAGAAGAGATTGGGGAACGCCTTCAAAGAAGCCGCTGTATCGATAACCATCACAACCCTGACCGATGTCTTTGGCTTCTATATTGGGCTCCTGAGTGACTTTCGCTGTGTTCAGGCCTTCTGCTTGTACACCAGCACCGCGATCATCTTCTGCTACATCTATAACATCCTATTTTTTGGGAGTGTGCTTGCAATCAATGGCAGACGGGAGCAGAGTAACAGACACTGGCTGACCTGCAGAAGAATACCAAGCGAGAGTCCTCCAGGAAAACCTCTGCTGCATCAGCTCTGCTGCGTCGGAGGTGACTACGACCAAAAGAGCGGCACTGAGAAACAGCAGCCCATCGAACATTTCTTTAAATATTACTACGGCCCATTTTTAACTAAACCCTGGAGCAAAGTCTGCGTGATCGTTTTATTCCTGGGCTATTTGGCGGGAAGCATATATGGATGCTTCCAGTTACAGGAGGGTATTGATATGAGGAATTTAGCCGCCGATGATTCTTACGTTATAAGGTATTATGACACACAAAGGGAATTCTTTTCCAGGTACGGTCCTAACGTGATGGTGGCGGTCACTGAAGAGTTTCGATACTGGGATGAGAAGAGCAGAGATGAACTGAACCTCTGCGTCAAAGAAATGCACAATTTGTCGTACGTGGACGCAACTCTCTCCATCCCCTGGTTCGATCTGTACAGAAAGTTTGCTCAAGGCAAAAATATAACTCTACATGAAGAAAACGACTTCCTGAAGAACCTACCAGCATTTTTCTTGCTGAATCCAGAGTTTGAGCTCGACGTGAGTCAGAGTGGAGGTAAAATCATTGCTTCGAGATTTTTCATCCAGACTTTAAACATTTCCAACACTAGTATGGAGATGCTGATGTTTGATGAACTCCGGGGAAAAGCTGAAATCTGCAACGCAACCAAGCTAACGGCATTCCACCCCTCGTTCATTTTCATGGATCAGTACTCGGTGATCGTCATCAGCACGGTTCAGAATGTTGGTTTTACCGCTGCGGTCATGTTGGTCATTTCTCTGTTGCTAATCCCGAACCCCCTCTGCTCCCTGTGGGTCACGTTCTCCATCGCTACGGTGGTCACTGGAGTGACTGGCTTCATGGCACTGTGGAGCGTCAATCTGGATTTCGTTTCCATGATCATTTTGGTGGTGTGCATTGGTTTCACCGTCGACTTTACTGCGCATATTTCCTACGCGTTCGTTTCGAGCCAGAAGAGAACTCTTAACGAGCGAGCGGTGGAGGCTCTGTTTTCTCTGGGCTATCCCGTGCTGCAAGGAGCTGCCTCCACTATCGTAGGGGTGGTTGTTTTATCTACCTCCAAGTATCACATCTTCAGGACCTTCTTTAAGATCATGTTACTCGTCATGCTGTTTGGTTTGGCTCACAGCCTCATCTTCATTCCTGTGTTCCTGACCCTAATGTCCTGCAGTTCAAACAAAGCGGATGAGAGAACAGCGGTGGCTGAGTTCATGCCGAAAATCATCATTCCTGACAATAAACAAACAGCTTATGATAACTATGCTTTTACAAAAGACAATGCTGCTGTGAAGGCACATAGAACGCAAATATATAGCGTCACTAATAAACAGATGGGTTCTATTTGGTACCCGGACCCCGACTGCCCGTAGTAAAACCACTCACTAATGGGGTGAGGGGAAACGCTTGTATTATAATAACAGAATGTTGGACCTTTTCAACTCAAAAATGATTTGTTAAAGCAGTGGGCCAACTGTAGGGGAGATGGGTATTTTAATACACACACTATAGAATTTATAGAGTTGTTTTGTGTTGTGTTGCAGTGTTCTTTTTGTTAATTGTGTGTAAATTTCAACCATTTATGAGAATAGTGTTTTTTTCAACCGATGTGCCATGAGTCTGGTGTGCCTTATAGGAAATTATCCAATTTCACCTAATCTCAGGTCCTTCTGTTTGAGTTCTAGGTTCCGTCGTCCCCCCCCCCCCCCTTCTGCATTCTTCTGTAGTTCTTCTGTAGTTCTCCAGGAAAACTTTTCTTTGGTTATTTTGTGTTTTTAGTTCCCAGATAGTGTTTTCTCTTTGTGTTTTAATAAATACCTGTTGATGCAACCTGTTGCTCCAGCGCTTGAGTTTAACCCATTAATCTTGTTTATTCATCGTTCAACGTTTATTTCTCCATAGAAAAACCTACTGTAGATGATAAAACCCAGCAAAGAATCAAAAACAGCCGGTTGTTTGGAACTTTTGGAATTAACTAAGGTAACTTTTCCATGTGAAATTACCTGATTTTGTGTAAATCTTATGTGATTCAACTGTGGCTAACTAACAATTTTAAAGGAACTAAATGTTAAAATGGCGTTAGATTGACCGACCATCCAGGGATCGATGTAGAGGTCAAAAATGAATAAACTCCAAAAGACTATGTTAACATCTTTATCCACATTTTAATTCCTCCAAAATGGACTTTCGTGAATTTGGACACTTTTATCTGATTTATTAAAATAAATGTAGTTTTGTTATTTTATCTGGGTAGAATCAGTCCCGATTTCTTTGGCTTTTATCTGTGGTGTCACTTTAGTGCCTTTTTTTAAGTTCTGATGCTTTTGCTGATGAGTGCTTTGATCGACTTCTGACTCGATTAATTGATGGATCACCAATAATCTTTACCAAACAACGTTTGCCTGAATGAGTTTACTGATGTGGCTTCATGATTCAGAGATGTGGGCAACTAAAGGCAGTGGCGCATTCTCGCTTTGTTCGTGCCATTCCAGTTGATTTTGACGCTTGAGTCACTTGCGGCCCTGACGCAGGCGCTGAGATGTCACTCCGAACATCTCATTGTTTACAGATCCGGATTAAACGCTCGTGCGCCGCTGATGACTCATATTGCAGCATGATTCACATCCTCACGCAGTCGCAAGCGCCCATCCGGTGCTGCTGGAATCACTGCAGCATTTCCCCAGCGACACCTCGAAAACTAAACAGCCAGCACACGTTTATTCGCGAGAAACCACACCGCATCGGCCCGAACAATGGCGCGTTCTCCATAATACGCTTTGCAAGTGTTTTAAACTTGATGCGTCTGCTGTTAAGTAAGAGTCGCGACGTGATGTCCAAAGCGTCTGACGCGACAGTGGTGCGTCGAGACGCGCTCAAGCACAGACACTGGGATGAAGAATCTGTTCACAATTCTTTAAATTCGAAACGATTTGTTCGCATATAAAGACAAAATCACAGTTGCGCGCACAAATGTGCTGCTGAACCTTTAACAAACTCGGTTTTTATTCTCGTCTCCATCGTGCTTCCATTTGTGCTGAAACCTTAATGAGATTTATCGTCTTTCCCTTTCAGCACTGGATAGCTCCTTCAGTTGTTTTTTTTTTTTTTTTTTTTTTAATAAACACGCCCTCCAGAACATGACTGACGGCTGAAATGGCCATACACCAATCAAGGACACTTTCCCAAACCCCTATAAGGGTCTGAAGACGCAGCGCTGGGAAGCCCGGTTCATTTCCCCCGAGTCGGCTCTTTTGAGCGGTTCAATCGAGAAGCGAGTCTTCTCTGGATGTAATATCAAACGCTTTCCGCCGCTCTCGAGCTTGAAGAGTGCACGAAAGAGGGAGGAGTGTTTGTCCTCCAAGGCTCCGAAAAATAGGATTTCTTCTTTCATTCGATCGCGTCTGGACCAGCATCTCACCGGTGAGGAGAGAGAGAGATAGAGAGAGAGAGAGAGAAAGAAAGAGAGAGTGAGAGAGAGAGTCGGGAATCCTTCACGTCTGCTTTTTTCCTGCAAGGAGAGAAAGCCAGCGCAAAGCTGTGTTTGAGGGGAATGCTCTACATGTGTTTTGGCCACGGTCGAGGCGGAAAGGATGCGTGAAAATCCACAGGTGACCGCGATGTGCTGATTTGATTAATTCCAGCTGTGCTTCTCGCGTCGGGTTTGATGAGGTGAAAGAGCGGGACTGGAGGATATGGCCATTATCCGGATATCGTTTCTCCTGCACGTCGGATTTGTTATTGGATCGAATTATAAACATGTGGAACACGACAGGGACCTTAAAGGAAACCCGCACATTTACAATCCGCACGGCCACCAGCAAGCGCACCTCCGGAAGCCCCATTCCGGTGTCACGCAGAAGCTTGAGGAGCAGGTGCCCAAAGTGGTCACTGCGTTTCTGCACACGGGGGATTCCTCCATCTTAAAGCACGCAAACTGCTCCAGGAGATATGAGCTGGGTGCTCTGCGGGGAAGAGCGCGCGGGGATGCTCACCAGTCCATGCGCGGCGTTCTGGACACGCTCCTCCACGCCACAAACTTCCTCAACCTGATCCTACAAGCGAACAGATCGAGAGAACACAGCCCCCGCCGCGATCTGGAGTGGTACCACGCTCTGGTCAGGAGTATCCTGGAGGGAGACCTCAAGATCCATCGAGCGGTGGTCACGTTGAGTGCCGAGTCCCCTTCCGAAGGGCCACCTGTTTACCTCCAGGCCACACGGGCAGCTGGGGAGATCATCCTCCAGGATTTATCCAACTCTGCTCAGCAGATGTTACGAAACAGAACGGCGGAGTCCGAGTGGTTTCACGAGCACAAGCACAAAAAGAAACCCTTTCTCCAAAAGCGAGTGCTGAGCCAAGATTTTGCCTCGTTTGACGCATCAGTGCGCAACGGAGAAAGTTATGTTACCGACAAAACACAAGTCCTCTGGTCAGCCCCGTATTTGGAGTGCGAGAATGGAAACTTCGTTCCGAGGTGGCTCTTAACTCTGTCTGCTGGCTTCTATGGACTCAAACACAAGCGTAACCCGGACTTCAGGTAACTTTAGTCACTTCCGATTTGTTTTTTTGTTTTGTTTTGTTTTTGTTGTTTTGGGGTTCAACGATAATGTTTTCCTATCGTTTACTTGATTTTTACGTGCGAGATCAGGCTCTCCATGAGATCAAACCTCTCGCACACGATTTTCTCAAGTTCATGTCAGATATTCATGTAATAAAATCAGGAGCATTTTTCACTACATGTAGAAGGTGCTCATTCTAATAAGCCAATTGTGCTAATCCAGAAACTAGGAAGTTCTCTTTTGAGTGTATCTGCAGCAGTAAATGGAACTTGATGGATAATGTTTGCACGTTGGCTTGTACTTTGAAAAAACACAAACTAGCCCTCATCTCATGATTTTTATTGACAGAGATATTTAACAATTGCTTTCTATGATCTGATTGCTATCGAGGGGTCACTGATGTAATATAATGCTCCACATGCCACTTTGAGTGAAATAAACCAAACCCACGTTTCAATGGTTTTCCTAAGCTGCGATAGAGATATGCCAAATTGGTTGCTGTTGTAAAGGGCGGCATAGTGTTCCCTTTTTGACTCTTTGGGTCGGTGGCAAGTGGTCAGATGTTGCTTATGAACTTGGTGCATCGCTAAATGTCATCAGCAGGTTTGCATCAAGACACAGAACAACTGGCAGAGTTCATGGCAGACCCAGGACTAGAGCCCCATGAGTGACAGACCACAGCGATGACCAGTATCTAAGGACCTACGCACTCAGACCAGGGTTTCTTAATGAACCAGTCGCAAACAACTCCACCGCTTTGGCTGTGACCGTTCCAGGTGGCTCCTCCGTGACCATGAACCGGAAACTTTCTGTTCACGGTAGAATTGTTACAATTTGATTTCAGGAAGTTGGATTTCCAAAGTTGAACATCCCTGACCTGAACCCCATAGAGCAGGTCTAGGACCAGTTGAAGCCCAGCACCATGTGACCTGGCAGGATGCATGTAGCACTTGTGGAAACACATTGCTTTTATAACATCAACATTGCGGCAAATGGTGTAAACACTCGATACTGACATTGTCAGTTTTGGTTCTTTGGAGCTACTTGTTGGTTGCTAAACTTTTGGGGTAATAAATATTCAACTAATGAAAATGGCTTTTTTTTTCAGACAAAAATAAGAACACAGCGCTTATCCCTCACTTAGTGTGAGTCGTGTAACAAAACAGAAAAATATTGTACACGAAACGCAAACGCATCAAAGATTGTTCCGTTAAAGTCGTTTTATCAGCAAACGTTTGAAGTCTCGTCTCGCAGATTCAGATGTTATTGGTTAGCTAGGGAAGAATCTCTGCAGGTGTAGAGAGCGCTTCTAAAAATAACCCTTGCTAGTTGCGTAGCAAGAAACCCCACGGCCCCTGAACAATCAGCTCTCCTCTCAGGAAGCTTCCATGGCCATCGGAGATTGATCAGGTTAACATGAATGAGATGTTGTGAACAAGGATCCTTGACTCTGCTGAAAGAAGCGTCGAGGGCCGCTGCTAGCGCCGGAGCTCAGGAATAAGACTGTTTCCTGTTTACTAATTAATCCCATGGGCACGAGCGCCGTGGTTTCGAGATCCAAACAGCGATGTGGTTTTTGAAATGTCGAGCAGTTCTTTACCATGAACTATAGCCTGGGTGGAATCACTTATAATTGAAATGCATAGCTGGCAATGGTAGACTTAACCAGGGAGTGAGGAAGTGGCTGCTCGGGGCCTCGGAGAGTCAGGGGCCTCATCTGATGCTGGAAAAACACACATTACTCTCCAGAGAGGAGCACGCTGCTTTGCAAACACCGATAACTTCAGCAATTATTCTCCATTGCATCTGTAGTTAGTTTAAACGCTTTAACTTCTTAATTGTGTGTCTCTTTTGATCCAAAATAATTTAATAATTGATGGGGCTTTTACCATCTATGTTTGTATTTAGTTTGATGTCCAACAGCCACAGAACACCACTGAAAAATTGGGCTTCCAAAGGGCTGGAAAATTTCAATGGGAACTTTAAATAACCTGGTTACTCTGGAGTGAAACAAAGTTCGGTGAGACTTTAGAACACTCTTCCAAGTATTGAGTAGTTCCATGAGAACTAAGTGGTAATCCAAGTCTGGGGCCTTTTTTGAGTTTGTTTTTTTGCTACTCTAAACAAATGGCTCTGATGGATTTCTTTTAAAACTGTTTTTTTATGACCATCCTCTTTATATATGTTTTTTATTACATTACACAATAATTCCACAACCAACCTGAAAATTTTCAAAAAATTAATTCAGAGTTTCACTACAAAAATCCCAAAACTTGATAACAAACAGTTTTTATGTTTATAACAAAAATCAAAAGTTTTGAGACGAACCAAAAATTCTCAAATCCTCCCAAAAAGCAAATGTGAATATTGTACATAAAAAACCCACACATTATACACTCGTACAAGCACTTTTTGTGCCGAAAAAATGCAAGCCATATCACAGGTCTTGAATTTCCAAGGGTTATTCCTTGTCACCACTAGATGGCACTTTTCCCCAGGACTTGGGTCCGGAGGAATATTCCTACGGTATGATTTGAATAAATGAAATTTCGGTATTGTAAAATACATTGTGTGATGCACAAGCGCCTGATTCTTGATGCACGGCCATAATAGTCAGTAATAAATCAAATTAACAAGTAAAAAAAGCAAACTTACAATTGTTTGTCCGGCCCCTGTTTTAATCATATCCTTTGCCCTTTAGAATTTGACACCGCTGCATTACACAAACTTTTTAATAATAATAAGTTGGCTTTACTGTCTATCGTCCCTACTCCTCTCTTAATTCTGAGCTATAGCGGCGTTTGTTCAGTAGTTCTACTGTAATTTGTAATGTCTGCGCAGGTCAATATTTGGTCTTGCAATGGCTCACTTCCCCAGAGTAATGAACTCTCAAACATTTGCTGGCCGTGACATTAAAGTAGTGCCGTCCTTTTGTCTTCCGGCACAATCTAAGCCACCTACGCATATTTATGAAGAGGGAAATAGAGGGGGGAGGGGTTTTCTCTAATGCAAGGTCTCCAGTCTTCACTCTGGGGATAGCTTTCAGTCAATAAGATGATGAATTATCGATGAACGATGTACAACCGGAACTAGAGGCAACTCATAGATCTGAGATTTATTTTTATGCAGATTAATGTAGCGGTCCGGGTTTTAGATATAAATAACATCATAGCCTCTGTATCTGAGTTTACGCTTGACTACATAGCAGAATCTGCATGAAATTATCCTTTCAGCAATGGAATATTGTGAATAACCACCAATGACATTTCCAGTCTGTTGGGACCCATCCGTCCCTACTCCATTTAAATGGAGTTTCAGTTCCGTATAGAGAGGAGGAGCTCATTAAAAGACTACGGCGAAAGATGGATGTCGTCTCCTTTCATCCAGTTCCATGCAGGATCTCTCCAAGAGCGCCGTTATGCTAATTTGCCCCAAAAAGAAAGGAAGACAGTAAGATAAGATTCAATTAGTCAATAAAACCTGCACAATGAAGCGCGAGACCGCCATACTTTCTCTCTTAGGAAGATGTCATTCTGCAGCGGGCTTCATAAAAAATGGATTCACGGAGCGTAGAGTAATTTCTTGGTATTTGTTCAGGGAGCAACAGAAACTCAGCTGGCTTCAAGGCACACGGCTTAAAAGCATCTTCTTAATAAATCAAGAGCACCAAAACATTATGTTTTCTTTTTTCAGGAGAAAAGAAAGGGGCAAAGGTATAATGTTGATGAGCAACGTGAACGTTCGTGTTTCTGATCTGGCACAGGGGGCTCGTTTTCATCAGGTTTGGTCAGCAGATTTCAAAAAGGCAGCAAAGCATTCTTTAATGTCTGCCTTCACTTCTCTGTTTGCTTTGACCAAAACCCTGTCTGCTCATGTTTCATATCACTGCCCATGAATTGGATTCTGTAATAAAATGTGTTTAAGTACATTAGACGACTGGAATGTAACATGGATTAGAAGGGCAGATGGCTCGCGATCGAAGCTTATGTTGCATGGCAATGCCAACACGAGGGTAATCTCTCGGAGCAATTGCACTTCACAAATCTGTTTATTAACCTATGCCACCAACAACAGCTGAGGAACATTTAGATATGATTGAGTTGATTATTTGAAAGACCGATGGATAAAAAAAGGAATTGTAAGTTAGTTTTTGTTAGAGGTCAAGAACTGAGAAATCTTTTGATATGTGCCAAAGATATAACTAAGCAGACATGTCCAAGGCTCCTATTGGATAATTACCTGGGCAGGAGCTACAAATAATATTTCAGTAATCAAAACATCACGTTTATTCTATATCTATATCATCGACTCTGGGACTTTTTTTAATGTTTATAAGATGTTGGTGGAGAAATTTAGTCATTTTGTAATCATCATTTTTAAATTGCTTGTATGCATTATTTTTGGCAGTTATTTAAAGTTTATTTATGCTACTTAGATAAACACAAGGTGGTATGGCTTAGGTCTTACATTTGATTTGAAATGGCCTAAAAAATTATTTAAACCTTCAGAAGCTGGGTTCAGAACTGTCCAATACATAAAAACCGAAAGTATCGTGGAGACCGATCAACTTCGAGGAAGAAATTTGGCTGGAATAATAACGTCCATCAAATGGAAGAAAAACACCAGTAAAACTCAGGGCTGTGTTTAATAGTGAAAGTAAGAGATATTCTACAATGTAAAGGGAATTTTTTTTTCTTTGGGGGCATAAAAACTGTTATCTTGCACTGGAAGAAAGGTTGAGTGATTCGGTCGAGAATATTGCAAGCTTGGATTTTATTATTTTCTATGTAATCGCAAACCAGAGAAAGCAGAGGAAGTGGAAAGCCTGGCATAACACCAGTTTCCCATCTCTCCTTCTCTTATGTTCTCAGACACAGAAGGCGCGAGATTGGTACAGTCTCTGCTCGCCTTAATTGAAGACTTGGCAACCAAGCGCGCTAATTTTAGCTCCTGTGTTCATCAAGCACCAGAACTCCACATCCTTCAGTCAAGGTCAAACAGGAGTCCATGTCTCTGAAATAGATGGTTAACAGTGCTTTCATTATGCCTTGATGACGAGAATCACGATGATTAGAGTAAATGGACTGCTATTACTCTGGTAGACAGTGTGACATTAGACTCTATTTCATTTTTTTCTTAGAACTTGGAGATTTGTAGCAAATGCTTTTTGTCTATCACACCCAAAAAAAATCAAATTCTTGTCCAAAATGCACAGAAAGGGAAATTTTAGTCTCCTGGAGCTAACTCAAGAACAAAACAAGGCATCGTTTACAATTCAGTAATGCTATGTTCAATAAGCACCATCAAATCTAACATTGCAGAGCAGTTACTTAAGAAATAAGATATTTAATGTGACCCTACTCACCTTTGCTAATGAAAGAGAGGCTCCAGTGGGAGAAACCCATAAATAGTATGAAGACTATTAAGAAAAGGGATGTTTTGCTTTGACTCTGTAGGAATTTGTTGTGGTCAGTCATTATAAACAATAATGTAATATATTTAACATTCCTTTCTATTCTGAAATTTGTTTTCAGACCGATTTTCAGCATAAATGACAAAAGGTTCCAGGTTTGTTATCAATGCCAAAGTTGTTTCTTCCCACCAGAGCCTCTCTTTCATTCTTACAGCGGTGGCCACTCAAAACAGGCAAAAGTTGTGGGTTTTCTTTTGTGTTATTTGCTTGAAATGTAAGTCACTTTGGATAAAAGTGTCTGGTAAGTACATAAATGTAGTATTTTAAGTTCATTATTGTCTCATTTCACTCATGAATTTAGAACCAGATTTAGAAAGTCCCTAGAAGACCAACAAAGGAAACGTAATAGCGCTGGTCACGGGAGTACCAGTGGCTTTTATTTTTTTATTGGTGTACTTTTGAAATGTTCTTTTTGCTGTCAAAAATCAAACAGGATTGCCTCCAACATGAGATCCTGGTAATGTTCTGGGGCACTCAGTGCTGGAAAGGAACATGGACGCAAATTAAAAATAAACATGCCACAAAAGATCATTCAACGCCAGTCAACTTCAGTTCTCAAGTCCATAAATCAAAGCTCCTCTCTCCCGACTGAAAAAGCCATTACAACAAAGCTTCTTTTATCATATGCTCTGAATGAGTCCATCACTAGGATTCAAATAGCTCGCTGAGTTAAAAGCCTTAAGGGATTCTTCTTATTGTTGTGGATGTTGCTCAGATGCTTCACTGATTCCCTTTGAGGAATAAAACACTGTAATAAAACACTTATGGTTTAAAGGGTTAAAATAGACGAGAATGGAAAAAGTGCAGCCCTCCATAGAGTAGTGTTTGATCTGTAATAATAATAATATGAACATAATTGTACCACCCAGTTGTGGTCATTTGCCTTTGTGTTTACCTGTAGGTGGTTAAACGTATAAAATGTTTCTGGAGTAGAGTTTAGTTTAAACAAATTGTGACAAAAATGAGAGAAAAAACAGTTGAGATTAAATCAAGAAGAGAACATGAATCAAAGCAAGGATTAATCTCAGTAAATTCATTTATCAAGATCTCACTAAAGGATATGCAGATTTATGAATTACAATGAACTCACAATTTATCTTTGTGAGTTTATACTTTTTTTGTATTTTTTTTTATATTTTTATCTGAAGCCCTTCAGAGTTGTACAGAAGTTCTACCGTGACTGCAGCATGGTTCTTGTGAAGGACTGTTTGTTGAAACCCTGGGCATCTTCTCCTGCGAGGCTGCTTTGATTTAAAGTGCTATGGAAATGAAAGTGACTGCTTTTACTAATTTTAACTTGAAAGAGCCTCCTTCTTTATAAGCAAAAATAAACCCCTCACTCTCTCGTTTTCTCTTCATGCAGAGGTGTCGTCCGTGTGGACATCAGCCTGCAGGATGTGGACATCGATCAGTGCTCTGCTGACGGCTGGTTTGCAGGAACACACAGGTGTAATCTCACCACTATGGAGGTGAGTGCCTTTGAGAGCTCTTGATCAGTGACTCTATTCCTGCGCTGTTGTGTTTGTTTATGTGATACAGACTAAGATCCTAGCAGTAGTTCCGGCCCCTCTGATAAATGATTGCCTTTGACTCTATTGTTCTCATTCTGTACTGCAACAAGGGTGGCATTCGTGTTGTGAATGATCTAGGGTCCAGTGCTGATGGTGCGTTATGTTTCTCAAGTAAAGAATAATCAAGTAAAGAGAGTCTAACATTTGTGCTGATAACATTTGAACTGAAGGTTGCATACATTTGTTCACTTAATTTTAAAACCTCCTTCAGTGAACTGTTTCTAGGCTGTTTGTCTGATGAGTTATCTCCTGACTGGTACGAATAGAAGTTGTGAAAAAGTTCACAAATCAACCTGTTTTTAATAGCCGTGTGGCCAATTTCATTGCAATGCAAATTATAACAGTAAGGTTATATCTCTGCAACGCTTTAACAAATTCTCCCTAAACTTGGTGGATGTTGTGACAACCATAATCTGAGGTAACATGCACAGTTTCGAAGAATGGCCCTCTAGTGGTTTGGAGATATACACTTTAGACTTAACACCCGAGCCATGTGTCCCAAAATCATAAAATGACTCCCAATGTATACGGTTATATCTCCACACTGCTTTTAAAAATTGACCCCAAAATCGGTGGATGTTGTGTCAACCATGATCTGAATTCACTTATATTTTTTTCAGCGCACTGCCCCCTAGTGGTTCGGAGATGGGGTTATTTTTAGACTTATAACACCCAAGCTATGCGTCCCAAAAGGCATGAAATTACTCTGAATGTGTTTCTCTTGTTTTAGTTGTAATATTTGTAACTTTCCCTGGCTTGTCAATATTGTTTTGCTAGCATGTGTGGATTGAATTTTTTCATGCATATGGTTCTGTTTTCTGCTTGTGCTGATTTGATTTTTCTCACAATACACAAAGAATTCTTATCTCAACCTCAAGCAGTTTTGTTTAAATACTGCTGGATTGTACTGAATCCACTTTATGATTAAGTCTTGTTCTAAATGATTAGAAATCTAGGCGTAGTATCCCCCTTCCAGGTCACATCCTGGTTCCAGCTCGTTCTTGCTTTTATAAAACAAGACTTTTTTTCATTGTTGACCCTCTGTCTCATCAGTGACTGATCTAGCTATGTCTTGATGCTGTTAAACTGATGCTTGGAGGATTCCAGTTATAAAGAGAATAGATTTTTTAAGGTCTGGCTCCTTCATAATGGATGTGATGTAATAGATTGCACTGAATAATTGAGAAAGCTCTCTGTGTGCTTGGCCTTCCGATGGACACTGCACTGCATGTGTGTGAGACAGAAACGCATGCAGCCGTATCACACGTTTGGCGACACAGCACCCTCCATTTATAATGCAAGTGATTTGTGACCTCTGTCACAGCTTCGTGCGGTCGTTCCTGTGACAGTGATTCGCACTATTAATAGAGCTCAATACTGCTCTGGAATCAGGCATTAAGTTATATATCTCTGGGAAAAAGAGCTAGATCCCATGTTATATCTGATGCTGAAACTGCAGAGCATGTTCTATCGATCCTCTCCAAACTAGAGAAGATCATTAAAATGAATGTGCTAGATCAGGGGTTCCCAAACTCCAGCCGCCTACTCCTTGAGACACGTCGTCCTCGGCCTCATACCAATGACTCTTGATTAACGTCTAGAACTAAATTATGATACAGCATACAAAATACTCAGATAAATATCTAAATTTGACTGTTTTAACCAACAAAAAGTTATTAGAAATAATGTTGCTCACATTTCCATTTTCACTGTTATTTATTCTAATGGATCAATGTTTTGCAAAATTTTCTAAAGTCTTAAATCCACAGATCACACGAAAGGTTGCTAAAAAAAAAAGAATGTTATGCAACATTTTAAATACAAATAAAGAACTACAAATAAAATTGTCCGCCAATGAAAAAAAGCTTATATTCTTGTGATTTGAGTGAAGGAAATAATTTTAACAATGCAGGTACAATTAGCATTTTTGTCAGATAGCAAATTAGCCAACAATGATCAAACCAGATTTTTTCAAATAAATATATAGCCACTGACCATTGACTCGTTTTTAAAAAGCTTTCATGTCTCCTCGATCATGAAACAATGTTTTGGATGAGTCGCATAGAGACTTGAGCTCCTCCATGTGGCTTTTTATGGGATGTGCCCTTACATAAACATGAATAGAACCCTCATTTTTAACAATATTGCTATGAAATTTGAAATTTAGCTTGGCAAGGTTTCATAATTTATAATTTTCCAGCTAATACCTCCCAAATAAAATTATTTTCATGAATTTTTAGTTCTGCATGAATAAGTTCAGTTTTCTCTTTTTTTCGAAGTTCTTTTACTCAACAACGGCAAGAGATACAGTGATTCTGAAAAGTGAGGAAGAAATCTCAGTATGGTCTCTAAAAAAGAGACTCAAACCATGTCTAGAATGGAACAGTTTACTTTGAGTGTTTTACTGAAATGCTAAAGGGTTAATGGTAACAGTAGTTATAGCCCTGTAATTGGACGTCCTCGAAGAGAAAAAAGCAGCTGTCTGGTTGAATCATCCCTACATTTAGGTGAGCTCAAATACTGGAGTTTGGTAGTATAGTGCCAGGGCTGGACCTGTCCATTAGGTGGTGTAGGTAAATGCTAAGGGTGCTGACCATCTATGGGGCCGCACAATTGATAAAAATATTTGTATTAATGTTATCAAATCTTGCCTAAGGAAACAAATTGGTCAAGGCCAGCACTGTACTGTGCCACACAATTTCTTTCATGATTTATTTTTGTAAATCTCGTCACACCAGTTTTTAACTCTTTGGCTTTTAACTCAGTTTCATTTCTATTTGCATTTAGTTTTGCTTTTTATATATTTGTCATTTGTATTTTGTTTTTACAATTTTTGCCTCTTTTGAATACAGTTTTGTGCAGCACTTTGGGAACTTGCTGTTTCGTGAAATATGCTACTTGAATAAAGTAGGTTAGATGTTATTCGGAGGGATGGGAAATCCGACAGCATCAGTGTTGAGCTCGTAATATGATCTGGTCACATTAACCAATGAATAATCTGCAAAACAAGCACAAAAACATCTAATGTCGGCATGCAAGAGTACGGGTTTAACAAAAGTGTGATTAAGAGTGGAACCAGAGCCAGAATGATTCCCCAAGCAGCACAGCCTCCCTGACGGCTGCAGTCTGCTGCTCACACAGAGAGCATGAGTTCTGAGCATGACCGATCACTCAGCTGGCACACACTCTACTTTCAGCCACCCGCGGGACACTGATGTGCTGCCAAATATCTTCCACATGGTGAATCTTGACTTATCTGAAGCACCCCTCACATTGTAATGAACTGGCACAGTAGGATGCTCTGCATAGATGTTTGTCGTAATCCGTTATAAATTCATGCATCAGATCATGCAACTTAACGTCTAGCTCAGGTGAGAGTTCAGCCGAGTGTAGCACATGATAAAGCCTATGAGGTCAGAAGAAGATGCAGGCGGAGGGACCGGAGGAAGGGAAGTGATGTCCCACCCAGCATGGGCTTACAGCACGTGTCCGAGCAGCGCTGGCAACAAGCATCAATGAAAACAAAAGCTTCCAACTAGACACAGGAGGGATGCTTCGATTAAAAAGAATTTGTTTTAAAATTCTTTTAACACCAAACTGAACAAGGAAATTGGTTTGCATAAACTGATAAAAAAATGTGTTCATTCATTCAAATGTAAGTCGCTTTGGATAAAAGCGTTTACCAAATGCCCGATGTAAATATGGATGAAACATCAGAGCAAAAGTTATCAGAATAAGAGCCAAACTGAGGGTCAGAAGGAAGCTGCACAACCTTTGAAGCGATCAACAGAGAAGATGGGTGGCATCAGAGCTGAACTCAACTCGTCATAGTCTTGATTTATCAGGAAATACCTCAAAATAACTACACTGAGCGGCCACTTTATTATGAACACTTTGCCAGTCTCCAGAATACTTTGTGGTATAGATTCAAAAAGGTCCTGGAAATGAGTTTGCTTCATATCGACACGATCACGCAGTTGCTGCAGGTTTATCGGCTGCACATCCGTGATGCGAATCTCCCGTTCTGGTGAATATCCCTACTGGATTGAGATCTGGTGACTGTGGAGCCATTTAAATACAGTGAACTCATCGTAATATTTATGACCTTTAGCGCTCTCCTGGTGAAAGTAGCATTTGGGATCTCAAAGTGTTTCGTTTAGCACCATTGACACCAGTAGCGTTGATTTATCTCTGAATGTCGTTGTCTAGTTCTATTAGCTTCGCTACAGCAAGAATCCACTGAAAAGACCTTTCAAACATGAGCTCTTTCCGCCGCTTGTTCGATACACAAGTTCTCCGAATGTGTGTAAGTGCAAGTTTGTGTAATGATCAGTGAGAGGGTCACCTGGGAAGCCCTGGCGGTGTGTGACGTATTGTTTGCAGCAGTGGAAGCCTCCTGTGGGGACGGAAGCTATTTTTGCAGCCAGACCTGCAGCTGACACTCGCTCCGACGAGCAGCAGATCAGCGTACAGTAGAAGTACAAATAACACAGACACTGTCCCACTGTTCATTTAATATTTAACGCTATAACTCTCCAGATTAACTTTGTTTTAAAAGATAGAAACACTCCGGAGAGCTTGCTCTTTTACTTTTAGGACAGTGATGAAAGGCTGTAGGTGAGGACTATAGAAAAACACTTGAAATGGTTCCTCTACTCATCTACTACTTTTCAAATAAATAGTAAAAGGTTGACCATTCATCAAATCGAACCAAATAAAAGGAACCTGGGGGAAAATTAATGCCATCCTTCGTTCATTCCATTTTCAATTCAAAATAATATTTTTTTTCTCTTTTTAAACACACTTCTCAGAAGCCAAGATCCTTCTTTTTATTCTTGACGTGGAATTTTAGCATGTTCTCAAATGCTTTTTTTTATATTTTATGAGAAAATAAATAATAAGAGCTTAAAATTTAACTGAGAAGTTTCACTTTTTAAAAATAAATTATTGAAATAAATGGAATATTTTAAATTCACATTGTTTGCCTCAACCTAGTACAGTGGTACCCTGAGATACGAATGCTTCGAGTTACGAAATGCTCGAGATACGAAATGCTCGAGATACGAAAGCAACCCTGGAACGGATTAGTTTCGTATCTCAGGGTACCACTGTATTAAGCTTTAATTTTCATAAACTTTGGCATTCTTTGCCTTGCTCCGACGATTAATAGCAATGCTGTTCCATGGCTGGCAACACCCAATTTGAGCCTCCAAACCCCCCCGTCTGGGGTTGGATGAAAGAGCATGGAAGATGATGAACTCGATGAACTCTGGGGGGCATCCAAGCTTGCTTTCTTTGCAATTATTGATGACCTTGTTTATAAAACGTATGAATCCTTGCAAAAACCACTTGGATTTGATCCTTCAGTCTTATGGAAGTTCTACAAGGTATTCAATTTGAATCTCTGGACATATTTTGGCATTTGCCGTAAATTTGTTACATTTATGTGTAGGCGACAAAACTTTAGTCGTGCAAAAAAGTGCATTAAACATAATTTGGGAGGGTTTTATCTTTTCATATGAGCCGTTTGTAACACTGATTAATTTATTCATGAAGTCAGGTGTTTCTACAAATTTATTCTTTTTATCGTTTTCTCCGCAGTGATTATTTGCAGTCGATCTCCATACTTAGTCTGTCAGACGCACGGTTAATATTCCTGCTGCTCATGCCTGTGTTGTAGACTTGTTCATATTTATGCAGTCTGACAGGACAGATGAAAGAGGCTGATGAATCAGTGGAGGGAGGTCTATTATTGGAGCTGGTGTTTGCTGGGCCGTGGGCATGTGTACAGGGAAGGGCCCCCTGGCAGGACGCAGTGACGCACTCACGGCATTAAAAACATCCAGCTCTGAGAGCGAGCATGTCACTGGGCCAATTAGCCTGTCACACAGATAAACTCACACAGACCGACAGCTGCCACAACTGAGCCTTTGGCATTTACTAAAAGACTAAGAGAGTGATTGAATAACGGAGAGCTTCGCTGCACACAGCGGCTCAAACTAAACTGATTCCACCTGTATCGTTTGATTTACTTTATTCTCTGTGGATGTGATGAGAAAACATTGCAGAAGACGCAAAAGAACCATTTCTTTCAGCAAATCATTGACAATATTTGACATTTGTGAGTAGGGGAAAACTATGCCAATAGGTTCTGCCAGCGGGTTGCCAGTTTAACCTTCTTGTTTTTGACGTCCGTCCTTGGAGTTCCTTGTCACTTTGCTGTGTCCTTAAAAGAAAGCTTTAAATATGCTTGTTCCCCCCAAAAAAGGATTTTGTGATGGCACTGTTAGCATAGCTTAGCGTAGGTCACTGAATCCAAAGAGACCAGTAGCATTAAAATAATAGTAAAATTTTCCAAGAGTTTCTGTATCATTTTAATATTAAATTCTCAACTCTTTTAGAGATTAATCGTTTTTCAAGGCCAGCCTAAGATGAGTTTTCTCATGTTGGATCGATAAATCCAACTTTCAGGTTGTATGCATCATTCTCAGCTAATTTAAATAATTTGATTTCAAACTCTTGGTATGTGTTTTTAACTTGTAACGCAGATTTCCTTATGTATACAACAACAACATACCTGCAATAAACCATCCATGGCCTCCAAATGAACATCGAGACCTATTACATATTACAACCAAATATTTGCAACTCAGAGATTGGCTTTAAAGTGTTGAATAATATATTTCCTCCCAATGATTTGATAAAGGACAGGTTAAAATGTGAAGTAGAAACATGTTTTGAGTGTAAAACAACAGAACATATGTTTTATGAGTGTGAGTCAATTAAAAATATCTGGGTTTTTTACGGCAAATACAAGCGGATCCTTTCTCATTCATCGTGGCATTATGACTAATCGAAAGTTTGAATAAGTGATGAATATTTTTAATATAATGACCTAATTTTACTTACGTAACATAGTTAAAACATCAACATTTTGAGGTGGTTGTGCTGAAAGAGGACATGAAGGTAGTTGGTGCAAGAGTAGAGGATACTGAGGACAGAGTTAGGTGGAAACGGATGATTCGCTGTGGCGTTAGTGTTGTGCAAGTTTTAAATATTTGGACTGTTCATTACTTCTTTGTTAGGTCATTACTTTTGGATGGGACTCCAATCACATGACCAAGACGGAAGCAAATACACAGGAAAGACTATAAAACGGGCGAAAAGGCAAAAAAATAAAGGCATTAATTTAACAGTACTGTGAAAAAATGTCCTTCCTTCCTGAACATGCAGAACTCTCCAGTTGCTTGTTGGATGACCAACATAGATTTATAAACTCCTGTCGCTCATTGGAGGGAAAATGCCGGAATAAATGCTCATGGTTCTACTGGAGAATCAAACTCCAGGTAAAAGCTCAGAATTCAAAGGGTTTATGACGTTGTTGAAAGGGTGAAGTAATACATATTTAGCATATGAAGTCTCTGCGGATGTGTTGACGTAGCGATACAAAGGTGGGCCATGTTAATTGTGATGGTAGATATGTGTCTATAATAACTCCCAGTAAAAGTTAAAAGCAACACAAGCTCATAATTTTTCGCACAGATTTGAATTATGAAAGAACACTTAGTTTAATGTGAAAATGAAAGGAATGTGTCATTTGGAAGCTGAAATTACCCATTTAAAGTTAAACAGATTGTGCTCTGTTTTTGTCAGTCAGGTGCTATTTCCAACTTTCCCTCTCTGATTAAAAGTGAGAAGCATGAAGGTGTGCGGAGCCATAGAAACCCTCCCAGCGGCTCAGTGTCTGTCTGGCTTTAATGAGGATGGAGTGTTCCCGGCTGAAGCTCGGAAGACCTGTCTATTGCACTCAGCCTGGCCCAGAGTCAGTTTCTTTCATTTCAGACAGGAGCTGGTTCACTTTTGTTATTGAGATGCGTTTTGTTTCCTGATTTCGCCGAAGCTCGCATGTGCGTTATGCTTGACTTTGGCTTGAAATATGAGGGTTTTAGTTGAAACCAGTCTACCAAATATTAGCCAAATACTGGTGCTTTATTATCCTCACCGTCTGCAAAACCCGATCCTAAGGATGCGCTAGTCAAAAATAGAACCCCTTTCTTTCTGAAAATGAATTTGTTTAAGTGTTCTTCCATTCTGTGCTCCATTAAGGCTGAAGTCTCTGCTTGAATAGAACAGTTTTAGCCCCTTTTCGCTTGTTAAGAGTGTGCTGGAGTGGATAGCTATTGAACTGGGGTCAGTAAGTCTGCTTTAGGTGCAAGAAAACGATTCTGAGATTTACACAGCTTGGACTTACTGTTTTATGAAGAATGCCTTGAGTAAAAGATTTCATTTGTAAGAAGATCTTGATCTAGGAGTTTTGTGTCACTTCTGGATCTTTGATATTATTAATAAGAAAACACTCTGTTGCCTTAAGAAGATGAAAATGTTTGGAATCCGGTTCTATTTGGATGTTGCGCTTGGACAACCGAAGGACAAATCTGTTTTGAGGTTTGTTCATCTGTTATATGCAGTTATTTATAAAACATCCCTTGGGGATCTGGTCACCTTTTGTCCAATTACTATTACCCAGGCTAGACAAGCCCAAACCTTTCATTAGAAACCTATGGATGGCATTACAGACACATCGATTTTTACTGTGTAACCATATGTTTTTAAACAATTCTGATCTTCTTTCTTTTCCAACAGTGTTTGCCAATCCCAGGTCATGGGTTTGTGCTAGACAAGTATAAATGTCACTGCAAGAATGGCTTCTACCATCCGAGCAGAGTTGCAATCAACGGTTTTGAACGTAAGTGAAGTTTGGGCATATATTCTGCTGATATTCTCCTACATTTATCAAATGCACTTCCTTTATTCTGTTTTTGAAGGGAAATCATTTGAGAAGAGCACGGAGAGCTTGTCCCAACACTGGGATGTTCCAGAAGCTTCCAGCCACTGTCTGCCTTGTCAGGAAGGCTGTACTTTCTGCCAGGATGACCGTGCCTGCGTGGCTCGTGGTGACAGCGCCCTGCGACTGGCCGTTCTTTCATTCCAGGGTCTGTGCATGCTGCTGGATTTCATCAGTATGGTGCTGCTCTACCACTTCCGCAGGAACAAGGTGAGCATGTGCTGCCAGGCGGAGCTAATTAAGATGCTACTGTTTCCATCAGGCACATCATGTTCTGGACACCAGGCTGTTTTCCTGCAGGCTTAAGTTATAATCAGAATGTGCTGCGTTTCTCCGCTTTTGGAATGTTTATTCACATTCGTGGCTATCGTTTCCAACTGGGAACATTCTTGGATCAGAGCTCTAACTCGTTTCCTCTTGATGCTCGTTTCTGATTTGTTGCAACAGAATACCCCGATCAAAGGTTTACACACCCTGATGATTTTTGGCCTGATAACGTGAAATCTGATACAAGGGGTTTGGTGCCGGGTTATGGTAGCCTTCCCGGACTCAATGTTTCTGCACTCCTTCATCCAGTGATGCGCTGACGGTTCTGAATTCTGAACAATGGCGAAAGGAAAAGATCTGTCGAACAATCAACGGGGAACTGTACTTGAACTGTTCAAAACAGGAAAGGGATGTAAAAGGATCTCCAAGGAGATGGGAATGCCAATCTGCAGGGTTCGAAACCAACAAACATTTTTGCTACAACTGCCTGAAAAATTGTGAGGGATGCCACAAAAAACCCACAAAGCCATTTCTATGCAAATGCTTAAAATACACCAAACAATTCAGAGATAAGCTCCAAACTTCTAGAACAGAGTTCTTTGTAGCGATGAAACCAAAATGTAACTTTTTGGCCCCATGTCAACACCATCCCCTGTGTGAAGCATTGAGGTGGGTCACTGATGTTCTGGGGATAAGTGAGCTCCAAAGGCACAGGGAACTTTGTCAGAATTGATGGAAGCAACATGTTCCCAAAGGATCCTGGAGAAAAATGTTTATCATCAGTCGGAAGCTGCTCATGAAACATTACTGAACATTCCAACACGACAACTATGCAAAACACAAGGCCACGCCCACTTGTTATTGGTTCCACTAGAGAAGGTTCCACAGTGAAGCTTCTGGGGTGGATCTCAGTCTCCTGACCACAATATCACTGAAGAACTCTGGGGAGAACTCATGCAGGAATTTACAAGAGCTTTTTTGCCAAAACAAACAACCGAGAAGATAAAGAACCTCATCGATAACTACCTCAAGAGACTTCAGGCTGTCCCTGATGTTAATGGGGGGAATACAGAATATTAAGAGCTGGGGGTGTATTTGCAAAGCATCTTTTGTCACTATTATTTAAAAAGAGTAAACGCTTACTATGAGAAAATGCTTTTGTTTTTTCATATTTTCTAAAAAATGGCCAAGAAATCAAGTTCATGCATAACTCTCTACCTCAGCTCCATGCAATAAATTGTAAACTGCATTTTGTCATTTTCTGTTAGGGAAATCGTGAGGTTTTTGTCCCAGTGGAGTGATCACAAAGGCTGTAAAGAACAGAGGTTTACAACACCACGTTTATCAAACAATGAATGCAGCTGTTTGGTGAATCTCTGTACAAATGTTACATGCATCACAGCGAGAGCTCCGTTGACGTTCTGTGTAAAAGCAGCCGTTGCACATGTTACTGTCTCGACAGGAGACATGCTGTCTGTGCGCCTGAGTAATAGTGGTCTGGATTCACCCTGACTGCGAGGAGGGTTCATTAATCCCTGCAGCAAGCGCTGTTTAGACTGTCGATATGTAGAGCACTCTGTTTTGATAGTAGCAGCATTTTAATTTACTCTGGAAGTGTGCTCCGGCTGCCAGAAAGCGAGCCGCAAATGGAGAAGTCTAAACGAAAGCGACAGAGTTAAGATTAGAAATTTTCAGTATGAGCTTTCATAGGTCATCCGATTCGACACGGCTTCCAATGTAATGCAAAAATCTACTCAAAGATATCGTTTGAGAGGCCCGAAAGAGAATAAGCATCAATCTATTCATCTTTTATCATATGGTTCCCTCTCTTTTCCTCTACCTGTCCATAAGGTAACTGCTGTATTAATTTGAAGAGTCTGAAAGGTGTTTTACATTGTAAACTTTTTTTAATTTTTCCATAAACTTTATCGGTACTACAGAGGGAGTATATAGTGATATTCCATGCTCTTTTTATTTTTTTATAAAGTTAGTAATGAAGATGGTGGTGACTTTATATACAGACTTTCTAATGCATTTATCAATGCTGTGTTGGTTGATTTGAAATGGGAAAACTTTATAATCCAATGGTAATCCACCTATCCACATGCAATGTTCCCAGACCCTGTATTTACAGGCCCCTATAAAAGACCCGGCTAAATTACACAGGGTCAGGGAACATTATAGTGGATTATTATTGGATTATAGAGTTTTCCTTTCAAAAACGCATTAAAAACAACCAACACAGCATTGATAAACATTAAAAAGATGCAGGATTTTTTTTTACTTTTTGTCAAGTTTAATCCTGTGGCTAAAACTACGGGCATCACCTGTGGCTTTCACCCTTTTTTCAGCAAAACTTCAGTTTTAAATTTGCAGTTTCCCAAACAGTAAATGTTAAGAATAGGGATTAAAACATGATATTTAGCAGTAAATATTGAAGGGATAGTTCCGCCGTGAATTGCTTGATTGATCATCACACTGTTTTATCGTTATTGTGGTTCTTGGCTCTGATAAAGAGGAAGGCTACACATCTGGAGAATAATTGAGAGACAGCTGTTTTTTAATGTGATGTTTTGATGTGTTTTCAGAGCATCAGAGCGTCAGGACTCATCCTGCTGGAGGCCATCTTGTTTGGAGCGCTCCTCTTGTACTTTCAGGTAAGCCTTGATGACTGCTGCTTTATTACTTCAGGGGAGTTGAATTAATGAAGCTTCTGTGAATAGCTTTGTGAGGTTTACTGCGGTGTAATGTGGCCGTTTGGAGAAGAATGTGTTTTTAATAGCGCTGATCTCTACAGGAATCTGAATGCTGTGTTGAAAAATGAAAAAAAAATTTTTTTAATATATATGGATACTAACTCAACAATGAATGAATGTTGTGGCATACTTTTAAATGTTATGAAAAATAATCAAAGGGGAATGATAGTAGTGTGTCGTTTGTAAGGGTCAGGATATAAAATAAGGCCCAGCATCACTGCGTCGATAAATCATTGATTTATCCCGATCTGAACTTTATTCTGTAGAGCCGCGTGCTCCTCAGTAATTACAGGTCTATCGCTTTCACAGGAATCTGCCTGAACATAGATTGGTAAATGTAATTAAAGTGAACTGATTTAGAGGCTTATAATTAAAGCTATTAGCACATACAAGGTCTTGGAAAGCAATAATCTCTGAAATCATGCTGCACTGACGCTGGAGGACTATTTTAGCTGTTTAATTGCTCTTTACATGAATTTAATTTAATTCTGTGCAATTGTCCGAGCGTTTGAGAGCACCAATTCAAGTGTTGTGATTCAAACTTTGTTTTCTTTGCTAAATATAGGATTATTTTATCTACAGTTTTGTAAATGGTTAATAATTTGAATTACCTTTTTTAAATGTCATATTTGCAAAAAGTGAAAGATTGTGTAAATAAAATATTTTGAAAGGCACGTTGTAATTTTTTGACGGATCTTTGTTAGATTTTGGAAATACACGGCGGTTTCTCTACATTCCCTGCATGATGGTTTCTCTTTAGCAATCTACCTTCCAGCCACAACAGAACTTCAAGTTATTTTATTAATGCTTTGTTTTGTAGTGAACACAGTTATCATTGAGTAATGTTTACAAGAGTCTGAGATTAGAGCGCGGTTGAGGAAGGGCAAGAGAGAGTAACAGTGCTAAAAGTAATTCATGCTTGTTTTATTTACTTAATAATATAGGATTATTGTATTGTTTTGTTGTGATTAATTATTTAAACTTTGCTTTTTTATTATATGAGGTAAATGTAATAATAATAATGTAAATTTAAATAGATAGAGAGAAAAATACACTTTTTTGTAATTGCAATGTTTAAAATATTTCATTAGTCAGTGTTTTTAAAGTGTTAGCTTGTTTGAAGATATTAAAATTACGTAAAATAAAATTAAATGAAGCCCAACACATTTCATTGAATAAATTAAACAAATTAATTATATACAGCCCCCTGTTGAAATCGCAATTTGTGGGTCGGAATTTTGTCTTGCAGCATGATAATGACCCAAATCACACATCAACCTTCTTGAATCAAGATTTACGTTCCTATAAAATGTGTCTATAAGAAGCATCCCTTTGTTCACGGTCAACAGAATTTAATGACGATTCATACTGAGAAATGAACCTAAACCATTTTTCAGTGGTGTGTAGAAAGACTGCGCTCCTGCTGAAGCCGTGCTTTAATCTGAAGCGTCGAGATGGAGAGATCTGCTCCCTCCTTCACAGCTGGGGCAGAGAGAATCTCTCCTGCCTGTCTGCTCTGCTGCCATCGCTCCCGTGCCGTCTAAATATAGACCTGAAAATATTCTCCTCTCCGTCTCCCTCTCTCTCTTCTACTTTAAATAATTTCAGTGTTATCAAGAAGCTGAGATGTATCTCATCTTGTTCCCCTGGCATTCTGCTTTGTGGAGTAATGCAATTTTTCCTGCTCTCTCTCCTCTCCTGCTGCTGAGCGCGTCACATGCAATAACTTCACTCTCCAGCTTCTGGAATAAAGCGCTGCATGTGGAGAGAGAAAAAGGGGGAAACTGAATTACTGGCTCTGTTCTGTTTATCCATGGATGCACCGAAGTCATGGGTGCTGAATTTATGAGCCATCCCAGGAGGACCGCTGCTGGCCAGATGAGTGTCCTGAGCACAATGATACGCAATTACCCAACCCACCGCTATGAAGTAAATAGAGAACGGATTCTAAACTCTTTACACACAGAGGTCCACTTTATTTCTGAGAACAGAAGTTCCTGCTCCGTTCCCCCGGGGCTGGCCCATGGCACAAGCAGTGTATGCAAATGCTAAGGTTTGCATATACCTTCCATTTCATGCAGGGGGTGCCAGAAACGGAAATAATTTCCACTATTCTATAACTATTTGGGTTTATGTCTTTCGAAAATGTAAGGTTTTAGCAAAACCTACTAAGTAGTAGTAGTGATGGTAATTGTGTTGGTGGCAATGGTGTTACGGTAGTAATAGTAGTAGTAATAGTACTAGAAGTATTAGTAGTCAAAGTAGTGTTTTTAGTAGTAATGATGATGGTAGCAGTGGTATTAGTTGTAGTAGTATAGAGGAAATAGTTCTAGTAGTAGTATTAGTATCAATAGTAGTAGTGGTGGTGTTAGAGGTAGTAGTAACAGATACTATTAGTAATAATTGATGCGTGTTGTATACTAATAATAGAAAAGGTAGTAATAGCTGTACTAGTTATAGTAATTAGTTAATAGTGGTAGAAGCAATAGTAACTGTAGTAATACAGTCTAAAAAATAAAAGCTTAAAATTCTGTTTACTATTGTATCTGGATTATTTATTATTATTACTTAACATTAATGCAAATAAAGATGGATGAAAGGGAAAATGTTTTATTTTCAATAGTCAATGAGTTAAAAATGTGACATCATCTGTAGCTAACCAGCAAATAAAATACAAATACAACATAGTAGTCACATAAAATCAAATGAGACTGAAGAGTTATGATAAAATAATATTAAATATATACGGCTGAATGTAATAATTGAAAAGATAAACCAATAAAACCCGGTGAGGTACAGCATCAGGGTTGTTCTCCAATGATCTGCTACTTTAGCAATGCGTATGTACCGGCATCCGGCTCGGACTTATGAAAAATGCTCTTGTAGACCAAACTAGAACATTGTTTTACAGAATACTAGATTATATTTACACTGGTGTAAAATCTACTCATTTTAAATAATGTATTTGAATAAATAGAGTGTAATTACTTCGTTCAAGACGAATGATGCTGGTCTCAACGGTTTCTATTTCTTTTGTTGTCTAAAGCTGATGCAAGGAAATCTGATTTCTTTTCACAATCCTCTACACAAGCATCACACCAGATCTCCCTGCCTGTATATCTCGTACGTCTCCCTCTCTAAAGCACAGGTCACCTCCCTATTAACCCTGTGTTCCCTATGCGCCCGATGCTATCAGAAATCTCTCTGTGGATTTGACTGTGATGGGAACAGTGCACGGCTTGACTCTGCAGGGGCCAAACTAGATGTAATTTACAAGCTGCCAGACTCATGGGACGCGCAACTGCACATTACCTCTCATTGCTGTCCCCGAGTGTGACAAAAATTGAGACATATCCCCACTTTTACCGTAAAAGCCCAGACAGATGTTCTCAGCTGGGATGGGGAGAGGGAAAATAACAAAAATGGGTGACGTTTTTGTCCCTATGCTGCCTCTTCACATGATCACCGTTTATTTTTAGTTGAACCATAAAAGACAGCAGCATGGAGAACAAACCACCTCCATCTCAAACCGTTATTAAACCTGTTCCTTACTGACCTCCTCTGCTGCTCAATTATTCATGGTGTTGGTGAAAAAGGCGAGCACACTCTCTAATCCAGCAAATGTAGACCTGGTGTTAGAGAGTCTTCAAAGCGGTCCAGGAAAGACCTTCGTGTAGGATCCTAGAGTTTTTAAGTGACCTCCACACATTCTTATACTCTTTACTTCAACTACAGCTTCAAAACGAGACCTTTCCTGTAATATATGTCGGTTTCCTCGAAAACAAATCCAAGATCTATTTGTGGATGGTCAATGTTCTGACCTTGAGCTGTCCGTCTCATCGATCTGTGCCCGAGCATCGTTTAAGCTTCTGAGCAATCAACCATTGGGATCTTGTTTAAATATAAAACTACATTTATGAGCTGTTCTTAAAAATATCTGGAAATGCTAATGTATCTGGTTCTTTTGGTGTATTTTGACTGTTAAAGCTGTATTTAGTCTGGACTTTATTTGCTGAACATATCTTTTCTGTGGGTTAGGCAGTAGAGCATTTGGATTCAAAGCCTAGGAAAGCAAGAATTGACCAAAAGTACGTCGCTTTGGGTAAGAACTATGTATTACTAGCATCCAAAAGATCCAAAAGAGGCAGATTTAACCTTTCACCTGAAGTGTGCTGGAGCAGAACCCTGTGATCCTATAAAGGAAGAAGCAGGTGAAAGAATAAATTAATTAGCAGTGAATAGAAACTTGACCTCAATAATCATTTACATTCAGTGAATGCTGCAGTGGGGGTGCTTTTGGTCGCTCTAGGCGTCGGTTGGTTGGTTTGGTATAGTCTTTGCAGGGATTTTATTGGCGTTTTTTTGTGGCCTCTTAAGAGACAGGAAGCTAGGTGGAGAGAGTGTGGCTCGGTATTCAAATCGCATCGGATCAATGTTTTTTTTTTGCAAGAAAAACCTGTTTGGTTAGACATGGTCTAGGTCGGATATGGTTTGGATAGAGTTATGGAGGGTATTTGTCAGATCGCTTGCTGTTTAATGAACTTGCAGGTCCTTGATTCCACCCAGATCATCTGGAAACCTATTGAATTTCTGCATCATGCATCACAGCTGACATCCTTGGCCTTTGTGCTTTTAGATTAGTGTGTGGGTGGAGATGAGTGGAGCAGTCCACTAATGATCGTCCATGACTGTATCCACCCTTACAGAGGCCAGTAGACGTCATCTCATCTGCTAGAGCTTTCACATCCCAGCTGCTGGAGCCTCTATAGAAGCGGAAGCTTTATTTTTATTAAAGGACATTGTGAAAGTGCTGCCTTGATGAGTTGAGAGCGCTTGAAGGATTGAGTCACGGTATCTCAGCATCACTGCCAAGCTCTCATTCCGGAGCTCCTCAGAGATGTCCTTAGTACAGAACATTCGCTAATTAAATTCCTGGGAACAAATTTGGAACACCTTATCATAATGTAAACTTAAAAAAAAACATTTTCTCTTTCAAACAAACGTCATCATTGTAAACTCTCAGCATTTTTTGTTGCAGTTTGCATGCGTTTTGGCACCATTAAATAATAATGAAATAATTAAAACCAAATCAAGGAAGGGTAGCACCTCCAACCAAGTTTCTACAATAATTTTATGTAATAGTTACCCAAATAATTTAAGTAGTTGTTGGCCACCTCGGGGAAAGAGCATGTGTTTGGCAGGTCCACTCCTACTCTTCTTCTTTCTCTTCATCTCACAAAAGCCTCAAAGATTCACTGAGAAAACGACATGTTACATAATTCGGAGCCTTTAAACGTCACAAAGAAAAGGAGGCTGCAGGGGGGTTTGGAATTCAAAAACATATCCAAAAGGGAAGCATTACGAGAAATCTTGCAGAACTGTTATGTAAAGGTAGATTAAAATCCTTTTTGGCGAGGGCTTGCGAGTGGATGAAACCCCTGAAGGGGTGTGTGGCTGAGTTTGTGTGGATGGTGCATTAGGGAAGAGGAACACACTGTTCTTGGGTTTATAGGACCCCACAGCCACACACAGAGAGACAATCTTTAAACAAGCTTCAACCAAGGATCGTTTATTCCTGTTTAAAACAATAGTCAACCCGACAATTTTCTATATGTGACCAATTCATTACACAATGCCTAACCCCACCCATGGCAACAGCCTTTCTCCACCTGCATGGTCCTGAATGAGCAGAAATACCAAAATGATTCCCAGCACAGAGCATTGAATATTAATAGTGGGTTTCAAAACAAGGGGATGAATTTTAAATGCTCTGGCATTTACTGCGACGTGCTTGTGTAACCCTTCCCATAATGGCGCTGAGGAAGGAGCAGATAGTCAGCTGGATTTAAATTGAACTGCGTTGAGCCTTAGGGGCCTTTAGACCTTTGAGTTGTACTTGTTGAGAGGAAATCTTAGCTGAAGATGTACAAGCAGCGTAGATTCGCAGTATCAGAGAGAACACCAGTCACATTTCTAGTAAATATATACGAAAACTCCAAAGAAATGAAACTGCGACATTGTAAAGTAGTGAATTCTCCCGTCAAAAGTAAAGTCCACACCCCTTAGAGGAAATTGGGCCCATGTAGTCATTTTGCCTTCCATGGTGTTGTAACTCACCAGTGCTCAGGAGTGACATGCTGGTCAATGGAAGTTTAAATTCGTTTGGTTTCTCACAAAAGCCTCAAAGCTGGGATTTTAGACTGATGGTTTGGTATTAGTAGTGGACACAGGTTTTTTTTGGTCCCTAATTTCAGTAAATAATCTCTTTATGGCTTCTACTATGTTTGGATTGGAAACCATGTATAATTTCAGACTTGTTTTACATGTACTTTTTTCCTGTGATTTATTTTTTTTTCACTTCTCCTCTCACTCTTTCTACAACCTGTTTAGCGTCTGGCTTTCCCTGTCGTCTCTTGCCACGGTAACTGCTTTTTGTTTGTGTTCTCGTGCTCTCGAAGGATTCGTCCACGTGAATCGCTGTGTGTTTTGTGAAATTCCCAGCAGCAGGCAAAACACAGCCTCGCCTCAGTGATCTGGAAAACATCGACTTCCATCTCGTCCTGCTGTGAACATGTTGCCAGATTTAATCTGAAATATCATATGCCACTTTTTCAAGCATGGAATTGTGGCATGGTTTCCAGTACTCTGCAATATACTGTGCACTTCTAGTCAAATGCTCTTTGAAAAGAGGCACATCTTCTCTTTAGATTGGATTTAATTTACTGGCTATTCCCACAGAAGACCCAAAAAGTAATGGATTTGCTGAACTTCCATGAAGAAGCTTATGGAGCAGCCCAGTACACTTCAATGAGTGTTTTTTGCTTCACAATGTGTCTTGTTGGGGTTCATTTTGGGAATTTCAGGACCGATTAATAATGTTTGATTGATCAGTTTTATATATAAAAAATACAGGCACTAGTTCGTCATTGCTATAAGAGCTTTAAGTGTGCCAGACAGGAAGCTTGAATGTAGAACTCTGCATATAGCATTGAGGGGAATTTGTCAAAAGCAAGAAATATGTAGAACAAAGGAAAATTATTGGCTGAGGAAGTTTTATTTCTTTAATCCTTATCTTAAAAATTTGGGTTCTGGGTTAAGGGGCATATATATATATATATATATACCAAGTATAAATCCCATTTTTATAGTCACAGTCACATCCCGCATCTGAATGGTTTGTATTGTTTCAATAGACTTTCTTTAGTGCTTCACTTTTCACAGTTAAGCTTTTTCCATATAGCTTCAGAAACAAAACTGAGAAGTGTAGAGCAGTCCTCGCAGGCCCCTGTATGCTCTCCGAATACAATAGTTTCCCAGGATTTATCAGGGCGTGACACAAGCATCACATTCTCTGTGTAACAAAATATATTTTCTTTTGTACAAGGGTGGCTTTCTGCCTTCAGAGATGCACACAAGCCTTTTCTTGCTCTGAGTGACTGAGCCAAAATAACCACGCGCCTGCTTTGGGACGAGCATTAATGCCTTGGCTAATCGGATTAGTGCGAACGCTCCCGCAAGGGGGGGTCGTGGCACATCTGCAACGCGTTGATAATTACCCAGCCTCAGATGCTGCTTCTGCTTTGTCTTTCATGTTTTGGGAAGAGGCTCTGGTCCTGACACACACACCTCATGGACATAAACACAGGGGTCAGGTTACAGTCCCTCGCATTGATCTCCTGCTCCTGTGCTGTGTGTGGATCAGCTTTCAACTGGTCATCAATTTGTGTCCATTATACAGAAGGTTCATCTTCGCCGTGAGAGGATGATGGGAATGTTCTGTACTGTACTTTTGCAGGGTGCATAATGAACAGCTCAATGTGTGAATTTCTGTATGAGCCGGAGGAAAGCAGAGCGAGAGATTCAGAAAAGGTGCTGAAAATGTTGGGTTGGACGATATGGTCTAAAAAGATCTCAAAAATTCCTGGATGAATTGTGTTAATGATTTAATGTTGATATATTTCTAAAAGGCTCAAAATGAGCTTTTTGAAAATATCTAGAGCTTCACATTTAAAAAGGTTAAGAGTGCGCTAAAGGTTGGGAGCAGAGCTGCTACTGTATGATATTTACTAAAAAAGAAAATATTTTTAATAAAAGTTTTTTGCTAGTTGTCTAAAAGTATTTAGCAAGTTATATTTAGTTAAATCCATAAACTTCTACATAAGTTATGTCAAATGTTATATAAACTCAAGTTATTTTTAATAAAATGCTCAAATTAATTAATTATCAATATCATTATACTAATAATTAAATACAGGTCACTTCCTGTAATTCCCGAGGAGTGAAAACCATCCACACTACAGCAATTATCTGCTGTCACAAAAGTGCTTTTCAGATGCACTCACAGGTCACAATGTCTGTGTTTTGGGTGTGTCTTCAGACTTGAGCTGTTGTTAAAGGCACTCAGCAACTCATGAGCTAATCAAAATGATCGATTATACTTTAAAAAAAGCGATCATGGACCAGACAGAATTTACTAGCAGTGGGCGGAATAGGGGTAAACGGGGAGATTGAGCTGATTCAAAGATGCTATTTATGATAAATGCTCCATTTCATAATTTATACAAAGTGCAGTGGTCGTTAAGAGGGGTCCAGCGTTTGTTTTAAATGCATTGAAAAGGGCCTAAATGTGAATGAACTATACTCAGCGAATACGCTGTGATCTATAAGTCTGAACGAGACTCTTATCAATGTTAATCTTTAGTTGAGATTGATACAAAGCAGCTGTAACTGTTTGGTTCTGCATCAGGAATTTATGAGCTGGGCTAAAGTGCTCGTTTTGCACGGTTTGTCAGCGATTGGTTCAAACGGTTGATCGTTCTGCTGGAGGCATGCTGTACTCCCAGTTCTAATTAAGAGCTGGCCGACTAGATGCTCCCCTGACAAACACAATCTCACACTCAGACCCACTTCCTCTCCCAACAAGCATTCCACCAGATGTGCTTTTAAAAGGGGTCAATAGAAATAACTGAGTGAATTTTAGCCTTCTGCACACGTTCTGCTGCTGTTTTGATGGATCACGATCACATCTTGATTGTGCAAAGTGTCAGGCAATGCATACAGGAGCGGTGGAATCTGCAGCAGCACCCTGCTGATGAACCTTGGTCATCAGTTTTCCTCAATCTAATTATGACCAAAGTGTCCGCATCATTTCATCTCCTCCATAATCAATCAATGATCGAGCGTCCCAGGAAGTGAACTATTAGATTACTGAAAATTCTGAGAGAGCGTGAGGAGAGCATTACCGGTTACTTGAAATCTTATGAAGCAAAAACTGATTTTATTATCTTTTCTCTCCCTCAGTTGCTCCATGCTTGACCTTGGGTGATCCGCCTCTGTCTATAAAGCATTGAACTCTGCATCACATTTGTGCTGGTATGCTAGGGAGCGGTCACTCTGTTTCCGAACTCACTTGACCCCTGGAAGACTGTTTCACTGCAGGTCATGCTGGACCGAGGTGCTCAGTGAAATGTTTCCGTGGTCCGAGCACCACTGATTAGTTACCCTTAGAGATTCCGGGTGTACACTAACAATCCACGAGCACTTGCACCACTTGGACCTAAACCACTTGAAAGAGGCTTGGGTGCTTCTTCTTTCAGCATCTTGGCTATGTAAATCTGGTTACATAAATATGCATGTATGGCTGGGAATGGACCAGAAGGTACATTTAACCATTTAAAACCTAGGAGTCCATATATAACCATTTGCATATCAATGTTTTAAATGCCTTTAAATCGTCAACTGCACACCATAGATTTCCATTTATTTTTTTTGCTTATGAAACCGGAGGTAATGGGTTTATGATCTCTCAGAGAGCTGCTCCCAACTACAGCGAATAAAAACCTAATAAACTGCAAACACACTAATGACCCATTCATGAATTTATCCCCCAAAAACTCTAAGCATATCGCCATCTAATGTACAGCAGTCCGTAAGGGAATTGCAGTTGAATTTATATTTTTTAAATATTTTACAAAGTCTGGAATATTTACAATATTTTTGGCACTTTCTTCATTTTATATTAATGACTCCATTCATATTCTTAAATACCTGTAATGTTAAGGTTGAGTAGATGTAACGCAAAGTACAATACTCAAAAACAATGCTCTTATGATGGACATGGTTCGGAGGCTAGTCACGAAGAGTTGAACGCTGTCTTGCAGGTGGTGATCGTGTACTTCCAACCAAGCGTTTTTCGTTGCATCCTGCTCCGATGGGTCAGGCTGCTGGGCTTCGCCACCGTCTATGGCACAGTCACACTTAAACTCTACAGGTAAAGCTTTAAATCATAATTAATGTGAATGATGTATGGCAAGCACTTTTAAACTTTAAACTATCTGAGGAATACATGTATTGCAACTAGTAATGTTGTTTAAATGTAAAAAAGTAGCAGACGTTTAAATGTTAAAAAGGCTTGCCTCATATGATGATCACTTATTCAAACAGTTTGGGGAGACGCTTGGTGAATTGTACCAAGTGCAAATCTGGTTTATTGGATCAGATGGAAAACCTCGGTCCTTGCTTCAGTTTTATACACAAAACATTGACTCCAATATCTTGAAAAAATGGCAGCATACTTTTTTCTTCTTGGACCAAATCGAAATGACTAACATGAGCAAAATCTCATGATAAGATCTTATAGTATTTTCACCAACTTTTATATTTCATTTTTTACCAAACTTATCACTGGAATAATTAGTATAATAACTCTATAATCCTTGTAAATGGAAAGTTTAAATACCGGATGGATTATGAAGGATGTAGATGAATATGAGGAGGAGCCTTATGGCATTTGTACTTACTTTTCAGGGTGCTGAAGGTGTTCCTGTCTCGTACTGCCCAGAGGATCCCCTACATGACCAGCTGGAGAGTGATGCGTCTATTGTGCATCATTCTGCTCATTGTTCTGTGGTTCGCCATTTCCTGGACATCGGCTGTTTGTCAGAATCGGAACCTACATGTGGCGCTGATAAGTGTGGGCTTCACCACAGACGGACTCCAGTTCAGCATGTGTCTGCTGGACCGCTGGGACTACATGATCGCTGTGGGTGAGTCTCGAGCTGAAATTATCCCCAGTTCAGAGACGCAATGTTCATTTCCGCGTACAGGTGAACTTAAAGTAAGCATCTGCTTGTAAGTGACAAAATGATGGCTTGTCCTCAGCCAATTGAACACTTAAACCAGTAAATGCTGCAATGGTGATAACAGATGTTCACTGGGGTAATAGATGTTTCTGATACCAGGCCAGAAAGTTTTAGGTGTAGAACTACTTCCAAAGCTTTATTTGGTTTTGTCAACTGGTGTTACGAGAAAACAAGCGACATGTGTTACGTTTATCTTCGATGTTGCCAGATATGGGAATTGGTTTGGTTCACTGTGTCCTTTCCTCTCCCATTAAACAGCCGAGTTCCTGTTCCTTCTCTGGGGAGTGTATCTGTGCTATGCAGTGAGGACCGTCCCCTCAGCATACCACGAGCCACGCTACATGGCCATAGCAGTGCACAATGAGCTCATCCTTTCTGCCATATTCCACATTTTAAGGTGGGTAACTGTCTCCAAATATATTGCTATTACGCTTATGTCTATGGTTGGGGTTATATGCATATTCCAGTTGAAGAACAGAGTAGAGAACATGACACGGTTTACAGTGTCAACACCCTTAAGACTTAGCAGGTGCTTTCACAAATCCAGAGAAAAGGGGCGTGGTGAGCTGGGGGTAAGAGAGACACAGATTCACAGTTGAAACCCCAAATGGTGTATTTATTCAAATCAGCAACTAAAAAACATGAACTGGTTTAAAAACAAACTGGCTAGCCCATATTTTTGGTGTAGGTTGTGTGTCAAAGATCATCTTTACGCTGACAGTCAAAGATCATTAAAATGCTTAAAAACAATGCTTTTATGTCACCATTTTAATCCACATTCGCTGTACAGGGAATTGTGGGTATTTTTGGCAGATTGTCAACCAAGCTGCACATTGGGATACTCTGTACATGCGTATCTAATAGCACACTTGATGGATTGGTGTAATTTATTTATTTTGCTTTAAATCCATGCACAGGTTCACACTTTCTTCTGAGCTGCACCCAGACTGGATGATGATGCTATTCTTTGCTCACACGCACTTGACAGTGACTGTCACTTTAGGGTTACTGCTTGTGCCAAAGGTAATCAACCAATAAGATTTTATTCGGCGTTGGTTGAGTTGTGGTTTAGACTCTGATTTGTTTTTCTCCTAAAGTTCTTGTTTGCTGGCACACATCTAAGGGATGACATAGCTACAGAAGCCTATGAAGATGAACTTGACATGGGGCGATCTGGCTCATACCTGAATAGCAGCATCACATCTGCCTGGAGTGAACACAGTCTAGACCCAGAGGATATTCGGGTAGGTGCCCCACTTTCTTTCGTTCTTGGGTCATTTTACGCAGTGACTCCCTACGTCTTGGTAATTAATTGATATTTCCTAATCTGCAAAGATCTCTTGACCCTATGTCCTATAACTGACAAATATACTGAGCCATGGCAGTTTTTTATTTCAGACACCAGAGGAATTGGGCCATCTAAGTTCTATTAATGGCTGTGGCGTAAGGTCTTGCGACAGTCTTTGGGAAAAACGTACCAATGTGAGCAGAAGATTTTGTTTATTTGTTAGAGCTGAAGAAGTCTCTCAACAAAGACAAATTGTGTTTATTGAGAGGACATTTTGCTAATGTGGTCATTTTTTGCCCCTGGCTTTATAGTCGAAATTGACTTTAATACAAGGGTGCATCAAACGCTTCTTCAGAGGCTGTTTCAGACCTAACAATAAAACACAAGATTTTTGTTTTTTGACACCGTCCCAGACTGTCCTGTCCTCCAGTTATTGTAAAGCAGCATGTTGGTTTGGTCTATCGTCTTCGAGGCACTGTCTTTAGTTGCATTTAAAGACTAGTTCTGCATGTTCTCTGTGCAATAGAGCGTCTGCTTCACTGTTACATGAGTCGTATCACTTCTACAGTGATGCACTGAAGATTCATGTTGGAAGTAATTGTCATTTTTTTTCTTTGACCACCAGGAAGAACTGAAGAAACTCTATTCCCAGTTAGAGATTTATAAAAGGAAGAAGATGCTGGCCAACAATCCTCACCTGCAGAAGAAGCGCAGCTCCAAAAAGGGCCTCGGTCGCTCCCTCATGCGACGCATAACAGAAATTCCTGAAACAATGGGTCGCCAGTGTAGCAGAGAGGATAAAGATTTGGGTGAACATGGAAGCAACCACAACAGCATATGTGTCCTGCGAAAGAATCCATTTGACCCCTCACACTCTGTAAAGCCTGCCAAAGAAGAATCGTTGAAGAGCAAAGTTTTTTCTCTCAAGAAGTCCCACAGCAGTTATGACCATGTCCGAGACCACAGTGAGGATTCGAGCAGTTCATTTACAGATAAGATGGAAGCCACGGCCACAGAGAGCTCCCTTCTTGAAACTTTAATGGGCAAGAAGCTTGTCAAAAAGTCATCTGAGAAGATTGATGTAGCTAGTGAGTCAACAGAATCTGTTCCCTTGGTTTGTAAGTCAGCCAGTGCGCACAACTTGACAGCTGACAAGAAACCAATTCACCCAAGGACGTCCATGCTGCAGAAGTCCTTAAGTGTTATTGCCAGTGCAAAAGAGAAAACTCTTGGTCTAACTGGAAAGTCCCCAGCAGCAGAGGATTCAGCAAAAAAAGCTAATCAAAAGAACAGTGATGATAAAGCTTCAACTGAAGCTGAGGATAAGGAGAATTTTTCAAAAATGATTGTTAGTCAGTCCGTGGAGTACAAGCAGACCACAGCCAAAACTGGGATAATGAAACCACAGATCAGTGGAAGCCAGCCCTCAGTTTGCACAGAAAACGCCAAGGGTAAAGACCTGTATGATCTCTCAGAGGTATGTCCTTGGGAAGTGGAGGACTTGGCAACCCCCTCTGAAAACAAGGTACAGAAACATGTGTCCATTGCCCCTGAGCAAACCACCACAGTCCATGGAAGCAGCAGCAAGGTCACCAAGTCGCAAAAGCATAAAGGCAATGAGCAGTCACCTTCTGTGTCCAGGCATGGAAATGGGGAGCAGTGTCAGCAAACTGGGACTAATCCTCACTCTAGTAGCAAACCTGCCATTTCCCAGCCTACAAAGATCCTAAAGGCAGATGTCTGTCCATGGGACTTCGAGGATGTGCCAAGTAATCCAAAGGATTCCCATGCAAGAACGACTAAAGGTACCACGACAACTGAGCTTAAAGGCAAAGTAAGTGGCAAAGTAAGCTCCACGTCTACTGATGTCAAGGCAATGGGTACTGTACCTACAGAGGTAAAAACAAAAAGCATTCTTTCTGAACCTACTACATTTACAGGCAGCTCACCACTTCCACACTCTAAAGAAGAAGTATGTCCATGGGACTATGAGGAAGTATCTAGCAATCCAAAGGACTCTACTTGCCACCCTGATCAGAAAAGAACAAATATGGGTGCCACCTTAATTGATGTCAAGGGAACAGATACTGTGCCTACAAAGGTCAAAACAAAAAGCACGCTCTCTGAGACATCTAAATATACTGGAAGCTCATTACAGTCATCGTCTAAAGTAGAAGTGTGTCCATGGGATTTTGAGGAAGTATCAAGCAATCTGAAGGACTCTCATTGCAGCTCTGATCAGAGCAAACATGCAAAGGGTACCACAACAACTGACCTTAAAAGCAAAGTAAGCTCTACCTCTTCTGATGTCAAGGGCAAGGGCACCACAGCTAAAGAGGTTAAAACAAAAGGCTTGATCTCTGAGACATCTAAATATACTGGAAGCTCGTTACAGTCATCGTCTAAAGTAGAAGTGTGCCCATGGGACTTTGAGGAAGTATCAAGCAATCTGCAGGACTCTCTTTGCAGCTCTGATCCGAGCAAACATGCAAAGGGTACCACAATAACTGACCTTAAAAGCAAAGTAAGCTCTACCTCTTCTGATGTCAAGGGCAAAGGGACTACACCTACAGAGGTCAAATCAAAAAGCACTGTTTCAAAGCCTACCAACACTGGAAACTCACTACAGCAACAGTCTAAAGTAGAAGTGTGTCCATGGGACTTTGAGGAAGTGTCGAGCAATCCAAAGGACTCTACTTGCTACCCTGATCAAATAAGAACACATATGGGTACCACAACAACTTACCTTGAAGGAAAAGTAAACGCAACGTCTTCTGATGTCAAGGGCAAGGGTACTAGATCTACAGAGGTCAAAACTAAATGCCTGGTCTCTGAGCCTGCTAAATTGAGTGGAGGCTCTCTGCAGCAACCATCTAAAGTAGAAGTGTGTCCATGGGACTTTGAGGAAGTATCAAATAATTCAAAGGACTCTACTTGCTACCCTGATCAAATAAGAACAATCACGGGAACCACATCAACTGACTCTAAAGGAATTGTAGGCACCGCATCTTCTGATGTCAAGGGCAAGGGTTCTACAGCTACAGAGGTCAAAACAAAAGGCATGCTCTCTGAGCTTGCTAAATTCACTGGAAGCTCATTACAGTCATTATCTAAAGTAGAAGTGTGTCCATGGGACTTTGAGGAAGTGTCAAGCAATCCAAAGGACTCTACTTGCTACCCTGATCAAATAAGAACAATTACGGGTACCACAAAAACTGACTCTAAAGGAAAAGTAGGCACCACATCTTCTGATGTCAAGGCCAAGGGTACTAGGTCTACAGAGGTCAAAGCCAAAGGGATGCTCTCTGAGCCTGCTAAATTCACTGGAAGCTCACTAGAGAAACCGTCTAAAGCAGAAGTGTGTCCATGGGACACTGAAACTTTGCCAGGTCCTACACTTTCAACGAAGAGAGGAAGATCCCCAGTTGGGGTCTTTGAGGTAGAACAAGGAAATGCAATGGGTTCAGTTGTTGAAAAGACGAAATCAAACAATGAGTACACTTCTGGTATTATTAAAGAAAGACCTCTAAGCCAGCCTAAACCAGCAGAAGTTTGCCCTTGGGAAGTTGGTACTGGACTGGAAAAAGCCTCATTGGAAAAACTAAAGAATCCCACAGTTGTCCAATCCAAAAGCAAGCAAGCAGAGGTATGCCCTTGGGAATTCGAAGATGCATCATCTAGTGAGGTGGGCAGCAGGGGTAGCAATACAACCACAGACAAACAGAAAGGTTCAAATTCCAAAGACAAAGGAACTAGTGGTCTGAAAATGTCAGATGTTTGTCCTTGGGACTTTGATGACCAGGCGTCAACAAAAAAGGCATGATCTTTTACCTGAGTGAGTGAACCAGTAGCTAGTCGTCATTGTGTGTAGTTTTCTGTCAAAACACACCATGGATTATGAACTGTTGTATATGGTGATTTGAAGAAAAAAAGTTGCACAAGCTGCCTTCCTCTTCAACTTTTTTTCCTTTTGTGTTTTTGGATTAAAACAAAAGGTAAAAACACAAAAATAGCAACGACTCACAGGCATTCCAGAAACTAATGTATCGGTTGAACCTTTAAATAGAACGGTAGTTTACAATTATGCAACTCTGTATGTGCAATGTAAACAAGATGCCTATACTCACCACATGTATCTTCATTGTCATAACAGCTCCATCTGTAGCCTTCTCCGCACCACTAAGAATTGTACACATTCCTATTGGATGCTGTGGACCATGCATGAAGTGTCATGGTGTTGGCTTGGTCCATTTTAGTTTGAGTAAAAATGACAATTTGCCAAAGATAGAGTTAAAATTCAATACGTTTAATAACGCAAACCTCAACGCCGTAAGTAAGACACTGTTTCATTGTGTACAGAGAGCCGAATTCATGCGGCTGCTAGAAATTAGCTTGTAGCACTTTATCAAAGGCGATACCTAGGAGTCAGACACTATTCAAATCAATTATTATTTTCCCGCTTTTTATTTTTTGGTTTTGGTTTTTCTGTTTGCAGTGATATCTAATGATATCTATTTTTTTTACATAGTTATATAGAGTAAATAACAGAACATTTCAAATGCTTCCAAATTTGCTGATCTATTTTCCTGAATGTGCCTATTTAGTCCTGAACCAGTCTTACTTTGTATTGGGAGATGTGAAACCTTTGTCATAGCCCATGTTATAGATATATATTTCAACACTTGAAAACATCTTATTTTTTAAAAGAAATTCTGTTTTTTTTTTTTTTGTATGATAACAACGTTGCAAAATTGCACATGCTTTTTTTAAATGGGGGTGCACTTAAAGGACAAATTTTAAGTAATAGGGACCATATTTTATTTCAGCGTCGGGCACAATCATTAAATTTCTGTCTATAATTGTATTCATTTTTAAATCAGAACTCTTAAATTAAAATCTACAAGTCCCAAATTTTGACCAAAAAGCTCTTTTTTTTGGACATTTGTGCTTGATGTACTATGATCATAGCATCAGTATGCACCAAAAAAACCCTTTGCATTTGGATGTTTATAATTTTTATTATTATTATTTGATGTCTTAGAGAGCTTTAGCAGCATCCTCAGATAACACTGTATTCAAATTGATGTTGGGATGTTAACATATCATAAACTGTTTTAGCACATGGTCCGTGGTAATCTGTATTATGGTCAAGGTAATGGAGTCACAACAGAAGGTTGGAACTATTGTACAGCTCATTGTGGCCATGTTAATAAATTCAAACCTAATGTATTTTACCTAATAAATAGCTAAAACTCCATTTACAGTTAAATGTGACCCATTTCTGATTTATTTTGCTCATATGTGACTAGAAGTTTCAGAACTTCATTTGCAGGAAAAACTTCATTGAAGTGTTGTAATTTAATGACATGGACAGACTGTAAAGTGGAAATTTGTGTTCTAGAAAAAATATTATTAGAAACATGGAAGAAAAAGAAGAAAAGACAGAAAAAGTAAGGCTAGATGAATTGGGGGAAATGTAATTTATTGCCAATAAATTGCATTACATTTTCTGCAACAAAAACAACGCATATAGAATTGTGTTTGTAATGTGATATTTTTCTAAGTTAAATAAGAAGAAAAATCAGCACAGTTTTCTGCTGGACACTTTAAAGTATCCGCTTTCTCTAAAAAAACAAGTGCCTGCTTTAAAGGCGTGGTAAAAGTGCTTGGAACGGGACGCAGCAATGATGCAGGTATTCGAGCAATAAGGGGATTGAGAGATGGATGGATGTGGGATCGTGAGGCATCTTTAGTGCGTGCTTTCCATTTCTGCACATGTCCTGAGTTAGTCCTTAAAAAATTATGAACTGAAATGCATCTTTAAAAGTTGTGGGGAACAGCATACTGGGAACATGTGACTCTGGTCTCGTCTTCCAGACTCTGGGACCATGATTTCCAAAGGAAATGCAAAATTTACTTTGAATACGACAGCTGAAACATGTCTGTGTGTATGGATCTTGAACTGACTTGAACTGAGAGTTACACTCGTTGTGAATCTTTCCACATTTTTGAGTGGGTTTTGTTTCACAGTCCTCTCCAGGGGTGGTATACCTTTATTGCTCGTACGCTTTTTTGTATACCACATCTTTTCCTTCCGTTTGGTGTCAATGGTCATCTTTTGGACAATGGTCAAGTCTGCCGTCCTCTGCATACTTGTGTGGCCTACAGAACTAGATTGAGAGACCGTTTTAAAGCCTTTGCAGGTGTTTTGAGAGAATTGTTTGATTGGTGAGTCTGGTTTCATCAATAAGAAAATTTAATTAGTGGTAAGTTATAAAAAGAAATAAACACTAGACAAGTCCATGAAGACTGAATGTATACATACTGTATATACTGAAATAAATCGACTTTTTGACAATATATGATCGCCACACGTATATTTGAAGCGCTAAAAACATCGTGTTCAGATCTAATGCAACTGAGAGCAATCTGTGCTGCAGTCTGATGTTTTGGGCTTGAGGAGACTTTATAAAAAAAATCACTGTTTTCTGTTCCTTTTGAGAATTAGAACCGGGCAAAGCAGCTTTCTACCTTTTTTTTACCAGTTTTTCCTCCCGTCAGGGAACATGAAAAAGAAAGTTGATGAAATGTAAATTTCTAAAACTTTTCAACGCCTGCAAACTGCACTAAAATGACAATGTTTCATGAGGTACAAAATCTGACTGAGATTTGATCTGCGATGCTAGTCCAGTGCTACAGGTATTTATCATCCAGTTAAAAACCTTGCTAGTTTCCTTGATTCTGGAAATAGCTGGAACCTCTTCCCCTGAGCCCTTCTTCTGATTTATTCACCCTCTGTTACAAATTGCGTGTTGTGGTAAATAACATTTTTATATTGCTTGTAAAAACCTCCCTAGCAACCAAACTGATTACCCAATTTTCAGAAATATGTCTCAGCTTTGGTAAATGATAAAGACTTGGGGTTTGTTTATATAACTTATATTGACAAAGGGAACATTGTCATTGAACCCTCCTTAGCAACCAGACTGTTTACCCTAGCAACCAGTTTGGGATATCTCTATCTCAGCTTTGAAAAACTTGGTGATTAGTTCCTCACAGTGATGTTGGGAACATCAAGTTATGTCAATGACCCCTTCATAGCAACCAATTTCCTATACCTCAGCTTTGGAAAAGGTTGTCGCTACAAAATTCTTTTAAACGGCACTTTTGCTAGCTTTAACCATCTAGTTCCTCTCAGTGCAAACACAACCAACGTTTCAACAGCAAGAGTTTTCAAACGAATCAGATATGGGTCTCATTTAAAAGATTGGTTGAACACCCGAAACATCTTGGTTATGCTAAAAAGTGATCCAGGCCTCGTTTACAAGGTGACGGTGCAATGTTTTGCAACACTGCCTGTTGGCAAAATACAAACTGAACGGTGAAATATATGTACCAAAGAAGTTAAAATGAGTAATTCTGAACAGGAATCAAACAATGGCACACTTCCATCCATCACAATGGGGTAAAACTAAACCGTTACCACAGTGTGCTAATCCAAAGCAAACTCTTTCCCAGATTTAAGATTTGGATTCCATGTACATTTTTTTTTCTTGATTTTAAAAAAACTCTTGTCATCTCATGTACTCTTGAGGGACGCTCTCCGGAGCCTGTTCCTAATGTATGCCTAGATGGATGTGTAAAACTGACCAACTGTGTCGCATAGAGAATGTCTCTGGGAATGGTTGTTGTATTGTAGTGCATCCCTCTAGTTTACAACTGTACTCATCTGCAGATCTGCGGTGCATCTCTTTGTGCTTTGATGTAAGCACTCGACTCATGCTAATGCTAACCTTGCCTACTGCATTGTCTTATAGTGCAATGTTTAGTTCTGTTTTCAGAAGTGATTATTTCTCTACCTATGGTTTATTTTTGGTACTTTAGCCTGTTTCTCAGGCCCACACATCCCTCTATTGTCATGTTGTAGAGGGGGGGGCACTAATATGACTTAATGCGGTATTGTCTTAGCTCTATCTCTCGTTGCTTCTGCATGAAAATGAGAATTAGTAAGACTGATGTTTCACTGCCCTTCATAAACCTTGAAAAGAATCTTTATTGGACTGTTACGAGTTGTGAAACTGTAATCTACCCACTGTATTATGTGCTTGTTATATTTAAATGCTCTATGACAAGCTTATAGCATACACTTATGGAGATATTTGGTAGATTTATATTGTGTAACATTGTGATAGCATGTACATATAAAATACCTCCTCTGCAATAAACATTTCTACAAAAAAACAAATGTTTTACGGGTTCAAATTTAATTGCTTTTCCAAGTTCATGTTATTAGATGATTAATGTTCTTGTAATCGTCAAAAAATCTTCGGCAGTTTAATCTACTAACAATAAAATGGGCCTTCTATTAAGTATGACGGCCTCTTGCGGTAAATTCTGAAATTTGACCCACTAATAAAATTGGGTCTTATGAGTCACCTGACCCCTTTTGCCCTGACCCAAACTAAATCTAATTGGTTCTATGATGTCAAAATCCAATTACCCGCCATTTTAAATAATCTTAAACCCACCTTTCCAAACAACACCCTAGTGCCAGAAACTAATGCCAGATGATCTGCAAATAAACAAATCTATTTCAGGCATTTTCATAATTTTCTTTATTTTTTTCCTGTATAACTGCTTTGATTTCTATTTATTGGCAAAACCAATTTTGGCAGTTTAAAAATTCTACTGTTAATAAAGTTGCATGCAGAGCCATGATTCACATCTTGCAGCAGTTGATGAATTTACAGAAACACATTCGTTAGATTTGCATCATCTGCGTTTTTGTGAGCATTAAAAATGGCTGATCTCACCATAAAAGCTTGAGCTAAGTGTTCACAGTCTTGATTCGCTCTAAGGTTTGTTTGCCTTTCTTAAAGAAAGCCTATAAAAGCCTTCCTCATGCATTGTAACTACTTTAGAATACTAAAAAGGCTTTTAAGATGATGCTGAAGTCTTTGAGATGGAGATCAATTGGTGCATACAGGATCAGACGATCGGGTTCTGATCTCGTAAATTTCCATTGAAATCAATGAGAGAAAGAGAAGCTGAATCCTGCTACAGATTGCCATTTTCATAAGCTCATAGCATCAATATCTTAGCAGCTAGAGACACCATTTCAACACCTAACCATTGACCTTTTCAGTTTGTGACTGGTACAAATAACTTGTACTTGGTGCATAGAGGGCGCAGACGAGCACACTTTATGGAGTTTAAAAGACATTCCCTTCAGGGGATTTTTTTGTCCTTTGGTGGATTGAAAGGCACCAACAGATGAAATGTACTTTTATTAACAATGTTCTAATGTAGGTGAACAGAGCCATGGAGAAGAACCAAATTTTTAGGTATTGTTTTGGCAGCTGCAATGTTCTTTTTACAAATGTCTTCCATACAGGCGAGAAGTGCTGAAGCGATGGTTGTCTGTGTGCAAGGTTCTCCACTTTCTGGGTTTTTAGCCGCCCCTGATCACTCCGTTTCTGTAGAAAGAGTCCTGTTGGTTCTGAACTCCTTCCATTTAAAGATGACTGAGGCAACATTGGTAAAGGGGACCTTCAAAGGTATGTGCCTCAAAGCAAGTCTGTCTGAAACGCTTTCGAGAACTTAAAGCGAAATGATTTTAATCCGTTTCTAAGCGGGATTGATTATAGAAATCTGTTTGAAACATTTATGATCTATAAAAGGCACCTTATAACCCAGATGAGAAGTAATGATGGCGAGTGTGGAGGAGCATTCTTCATTGCTCGCGTCTGTAGAGAGAAGCTTGTGTTGCTGCATCGACTGACAGTCAGTTCCTCTGACAGAGTGCTCCAGAAAAGAGAAATCAATGCTAAAGTGATTTGTTTATGCTCTTTTAGGATGCTTTTACCTTGCATTACAACTCATCACGAATCACAATCCAAAGAGTTCACAGCCCTCGCTGTCATTAAATCTTTAGAGCTGACGGACTGATGAAGCTGCTTTTTCACAGTTAAAAAACATTTGGAAGTACATTAATTTGAGAGAGCATTTGAGAGCACTCTAGTTTTTTCCTGAATCGAGAGTCGCTGAGATCAGATTGCTTGATATCAAACTCAGTTTCTCCTGAAACTAGTTTGGCGAAACATCATAATGCTTTATTTCAGTTGTACCGTCTACATAAATATCAATATTCCACAATCTTTCAGTTAGCTGTAAGGGGATTATAGTGAGGGGTTGTTTTTCAGTTTGGGGCTGGTGTGGTGTTTAATTGCTTGATTGAGCCTAACTTCAACCCAACACCTCCCAGAAAAGCCAGGCTCCGCTGATTTCCATAATCACACTGCTAAAACTCGAGGAAAGCCATAAATGTTAAGCTTCTATCTGTGAGCTAATGCCTAAAATAAACTATATTCACTAGATCTTTTGTAAAAAAATAAAAAAAAAAACCTCCAGAGCTGGCTCTGGTAAGCTCTCTAAACCATTCTCAGCAATAATCTGCTCTTGTTTGCACATTCTTTGATACCGCTGCCTTGTTAAAATCAGTATACAAATAAAGTGGCAGAAATAAAGAAAGATCTTTTCTTGCTGGTTGTGGAAATACTAAAGAGCATTTAAGAGAAAAATGGCCTTGAATTGGAAAAATCCATCTATCTCTGGAATTCAGTGACCAATTAAAGATGGTGCATGCAACCAAAACCCAACTACAGCCATCTCCATTCTTCACCATTTCCCAAACGATCCAGCGCCGTCTTCTGTTTCTCTATTTGCTCTGATTAACTGTGAGCTCTCATGACACATTCACCCAATTAAAGGCCCTCTCTACGCCGAGGATCATTTCAATGAGAAATTCCTCTGTGCCGGGCTGTCAGCTTCCACGCTACAGCTCGTTTTCCACCCACACACACACACACCTAAAAGCAAACACGGCATACACAGCAAATATTAGACTATAAGAATATTCACTACATGGCTTACTTGTAAATCGTAAGATGTCTTGATCCATGATTGTATTTGCTGTTCTTGAAGGAGTACTCTGATTTAACATTCAGCTAAAGCTCTGAGTTAATTAGTGCCTTGTCGCTACGGTTTTATTTAATGTGGGCTGTTATGGCCAACCTAAATTCAAGATAACGAAAGAGAACTCAGATTGTGTTTGCCATAAACTGATTTACAGTTGGGCTCATACGTTTACACCACCTGGGAATTTTTCGAGAGAAAACGCAAAAGCATTTTTCAAAGTTAGAGGTTGTGTAAAGCCATTTATTGTTGAACAACTGCGTTTACACTTTTAAATCATAAAGACAGAAGAAACTCTCCAAATGATTTGGTTTGCTCAATTTGAGGTTTCTATGGTAAAGAAAATAAACATTTCTTCTTACAATCAGTATTCCATTGGAGGATCTGATATGAATACAAGTGGTGTTCAGAATCATGGATGTTAAGCCGACGTCCCTGGATGATGTCAACAGTGGAATCACCCAGACCCAAGCATGAGATCTTCTCTTCGGGCTGGCTTGTAGACGGTTCTGTTTTGTGTTAATGTACCCTTCTTGACAGAACTGACAGAGATTGACAAAATCTTGAGGAGAGCGAAGACACACAATATGATCAATGGGAAACAGAAGAGGAGCCAGGTATGCAGTCATTCTGGAGAGCCAGCTGGGTGAACCGTTGTATTTAAAGGGTGAGTGAATGACTGGGAAATAGCTGTATTTTGATGGTTGCTTTATTAGTTGCTTTATTTTTTTCCCCCACAAAATTTCCAATAGATTATGTTTCATTTTTTAAAATACGTATTTAGTGATATAGCGAAGGGTTTGAGTAAATAAAATTCAAAGAATAAAATTAGAAAATGTATGATATTTATTAGTCATTTTACAGAATGTCATTTTAAAACGGTTTACATTCTGTATTCATAGAATTTACACTAAATAGTCACGTAAATAAATTTTATTTTATTATTAAAAGGTGCGTTATTACATCAGACCCTTCGTTGTATCTCTAAATATATATATATAAACTTGTTTTCTCGTATTAAATGTAGTTCTATCGATGGTTTAAACCAAGCTTTAGTCAACACAAAGCAACAAAACTCGCATGAGAAAAACAGAAGTTGACACCTATGCCCTGGCTGTTGCTGCAAAGGTCGACATCTGTAAACACATTGTGTTTTTAGCCTTTAGCTTACTGCATAAATCTTGCTTGATGAGGACATCTGCTGGCTCTGGAGGAAAGGATGTTGAGGCATCGTCTCAGCCAGCAGATGTCCTCATTGTACAACCTTTGTTGAGCATCTGCCTTATTTTTGTCAAGCAGTCGTAGCAAGTATGGAAAAGACAGAAAACTTTTGAAGAAATGGAACATTTCATTTTCTTCATTAAACAAAATACAGCGAAGAAACAAAAGATAAATCTGCTGTGACCACCTTTTGCTTATAAAAAAGCAGCAATTCTCCTCTAAGTAAACTTGTACACAGTTTTTTTTAATTCAACTGGTATATTGTTCCAAACAATATTTTCATCACTTCAGTACTTCTTGTTCTTCTTTACTCTGAATGAAGATAGTTCTCGATGTGTGTCTGTTTGTTTGGGGTCATTGTCTTGCTGTATAAATGATTGATAAATACTTGCCTGTATTTCGCAGCATGTAGAACATCATTAATCCTGAACAACTTTTCCTTTGGGCTTAAAGGCTTTTTGTCAAATTAAAAGCTATTTTTAGTTTATTTCTTACTATTAAAACCTACCCCATTTAAACATAGTTGAAGAAATGTTTAAACAATTTTGTTTAAAGTTCAATAAACAGAATTTTTTTATTTGCAAATCCCCAGGCAAAAACAATGGGAAAAAAATCTTTATTTAAAATGGCAGATTTGTTTTCATAATAACGCATCTTGGCTTTGTTTTTCCTAAACAGACATGATCCTCCCAAAATTATATTGTAATTAATTAGTCGGGGTATGTATATATATATTACAAAAAGAGCATTCTTTACAAATATATTTACATTTAGGGATAAACAGATGTGTACAATTTAAATCATAAGACTATAAAAAAACAAGAACAGATTTTTAAACCCCGTCCCGTTACGTGCTGACGTCACTTACCGTAACAAACTCACGTCGGCGTCACGTGCGTCCTGCAGTTCGGACAGCGGTCAGCAGCTGATCTTAGCATAACCCGAAACAACGTATAAAATAAAACTGTAAACATGGGAAACTGTCATGTGAGTATTTTAACGCCGTTTTCTCCTATATTACAAACAGTTTGTCGGATAGTGCGCAAATACCGAAGCGTAGCATCTTTCGCGGTGTTTTCGTGATGTCGAGTCGCAAAAAGTCATTTTTTGCTGTTATCATGAAAAGAGGATTTCAGAAATAGTTCATTTCACTTTAAGAAGATTCATTTGTGCTCTGTTTTCACGGTGCTTTACATACACCCATCCCTAAATGTGTTTTAGATGGTGTTTCCTGCGCTTTCTGTTATTGCTTTGGTAAACATTTGGCTTTTAATCTGCTTTTAATGTTAAATGTGATGCTGTTCAGACTGTGCTCTCGGGTGTCTCAATCCCGTTATGTGAATGAGTCAGAGGAAGTGCTTTGGGAGGAGGCTGCACTGCTGTCTGTGTGTTTGGAGGGGCCCCATCACTGTGTTTGCAGAGGGAGCTTTCTCCGTGCATTCCTGAGCTGGGCTTTTGTTCATGTGAGAAGACTGACGGCGATGTCTTCTCAAATTAACAAAAGCCCAGCTTAAACATGTTTATGTCAAATGGCATTTATCAGTTACACCAATAAGCAAACCAGAAGCAGACTGGATTCCCCATTTTAAAGTGTCACAACATCCCAAAGATTCAGTAGGGTCCTTTCACACTTTGCTTTTGAAAAATACACGGAAAAGGGGCGTGGTCAGCCGTGAATTAATGAGATGCCAGGGATTTCAGACTTCTGCGAGATGGAGAGCGTTCAGAGTTGTTCTGAGTGATTGTTCAGATAACCATTACGGTCTCTGGTGATCATTGTTAACAGTGGAGCTTATCGAGCTCAATTTGTCTTTAATTGTTTTGTCACCCTCTCAAGAACCTAAATGCTTTCGTATCTCCACATTTACAAAAAGCACATTTCCTAATCGTGTTGGATTGCAATGGAGAGAATACCGGCCAGCCGAGGTAGACTCTGATCATATCCATTTTTATAGTTCTATCCATATCTCTACTAAACTTACTCCATAGAAACCTGATCAGGGATTGGAACAGGGTTTTTCTCCAAAACCAAATGTGTGCACTTGGTTCCCCTCATCACCCATCTGAAAAATGCTTGTTCAAAACTTTACTCTGCGACTTGTGAGTGTCACGTATTCACACATTTATGAAAGATGTATGTAGCATGCAACAGGAAATGCTCAGTTCGTTTACTTTTAACATTAACTTTATTTCACAGCCGACGATTGTCCCTTATGAGGACTTTGATGTGGTTGCTGACATTAAGGCCATCCGCAAAGCCTGCAAAGGATTGGGTGAGTTTAATATTATACATGTCATGTTTTTAAATGCGAATGGCTCACATTTTGAGTTTCTGTTCAAATATATTCTGTTATTTTAACAATTTTACATGTTAATATTCTGGCTGATGTACTGTCTGTGATTTCACTTCCTTCTTGATGCATCAGTCATTTTATGATTACGTTGATTGAATTTCTTAAGGTATGTTTGTGTTAATTATACCAACTGCAATATTTATATTTATCTTCACAGGAACGGATGAGAAAGCCATCATAAACATCCTGGCCAATCGGAGCGCAGCTCAGAGATTGGAGATCAAGCAAGCTTACTTTGAGAAATATGATGATGTGAGTGTTCTTCTCAAGCGTTGGAACCTAAATGCATCACCATATCTGATTCTAAACGATGTCTAGAAGCAGTGAAAATATCACAACCGACCGTCTAACTCTTGTAGAATTATTAACCTTTAATGGTTCCTTTCAAAAACTATTCTTGTGAAAGAGGTAAACAGTTTAGACATAAAAGGATACAAATGAAAGAAAGAAACCAACAAAAGAGAAAACTGGTATTTTGCGCTCACGGGATCAAGGTCTTTTTTTTTTGTAATGATAGAGTGAGAGAGACACTGAGACGCCTGTTGTTCTCGTGTCCCTGGTGCAGGGTTAGTCTAGCTCTCACTCACAGAGGCATGTTTCTCTCTGAAGGAGTTGGTGGAGGTTTTGAAGAGTGAGCTTTCTGGTAATTTCGAGAACGCCATCCTGGCCATGCTGGACCCTCCTCACGTGTTTGCTGTGAAGGAGTTGAGGAAGGCTATGAAAGGCGCTGGCACAGATGAGGACGTCCTGGTGGAGATCCTCTGCACTGCAACCAATGCCGTACGACCGTTTGCTTTCGCTTTAGTCACTCTGAAATTTCCTGTTTTTGTGCATTCAGTTTTCTGTGAAAGGATTTTCACATTGAAGTGAGTCATTTGGGCTTTTGTTTCCTAACAGGAGATTGCCTTATATAAAGAGACCTACACCCATGGTAAGAGTCAAACAGCAAGAAATATCAGAGGATTTAGAGAGAACATGAATAAACAACCGGCTTCATGAAACCCTACACACGCTTTTACACTTCGTAGTGTTTTAAACGACATTAAACGAAAAAAATCTTTCAGACATCTGGTGTTCCCTGGTAGTGACGGCTATATGCACAGCCCTGCCTTCACTTTAGATAATGTTACCAGCCAAAAAAGGGAAAATGTAGCTTTGAACAAGAGGAAAGTTGTGTAAGGGGAGATTTAAAGGATGGGGTAGTATTCATTTTCAAATTAAGTAATTTTCAACCATCAGACTTTTAAAGAGTATAATGCTAGAAAAGTGAACAGGATTAAAAACAAGACAAAAGAAGTTTTTTTTTTTTTTTTAATGTAAAAAAAAAAAATCACTATACATATTGAATTTCCTAGCTGGCTCGCAAAAATGTCATTTTTTTTGGTGACTTTGGCTCAGTAGTTTCTTGTCTGGCTTGCCATATTGACAGATTTTGGTGTATTTGGTTCAACAGTCTCCTGGCTGTCTAACCAAATTTTAAAATTTTGGTGTATTTGGCTCAAAAGCCTTGCGAATGGTTCACTAAATTTTTAAAATTTTGATGTATTTGGCTCAAAAGCCTTTCGAATGGTTCATCAAATTTTTAAAATCTGGTGTATTTGGCTCAAAAGCCTTTCGAATGGCTCACCAAATTAAAAATTTTTGGTGTATTTGGCTCAACAGTCTGATATTTAACTTGAGTGTTGTGGTGTGAGCTAAAAGAGTGTCAAACTAATCAAAAGCTTGATGATTGACACAAGAACTCTTCTGCAGTACATGACCGAGATTTGGAGGCTGACATTGAAGGAGACACCAGTGGGGACGTCCGAAGACTCCTAACACTGCTTCTTCAGGTAGATCCACTTCATCGCTCAATCAAAATGACTTACGTGATGTCTAGACTACATTGAGATGGAGCACTCTGTGTTTGGTCAGGTGCCATAGAGCTGAAGAGTTTGGCAGTGGTTCAGATTCCCGTTCATTCAGCTGAAGCAGGATTCAATGTCGTGACTCGGATTGGATTTCGTTGTTTCTCGTTCATGGAGTCTTTACTTTCTCTCGCAGGGAAACAGAGATGAGGGCTATGAGGTGGATGAGGGGTTGGCGGAGCAAGATGCCGTTTCACTTTTCGAAGTGGGTTTCACTTTTTAAACATGGCTTGAAAAGTTAATACATCACCTTTAATTTGAAGCGTAGAGCTCTTTAAGTAGTAAAAAACGACGTGCTAATATTGATGTGACACATATGTTGCCTTAGGTTCCCACAATGTCATATTTTGATAACGCTGTGTGTATATTTATAGATGCGTGGGTTTATCGAAGCAATTTGGGGTTTTGCAACTAAAAAAACATGCAAAAAATCCTACTGCTATAAGCTATAAAATAAAGAGCTGCGTGTAAAAATAAGTAATTCAATAGTAAACTAAAAAAATGCTATCAAAATTATTTTTATATTTTATCAGCATTTACCAAATAAAAACACGTCGGACATTTTGCATAACAGCATAAACAAGTTTTGCTGTTGACTTGACAACGTCTCTCTCTGGTAGGCTGGCGAAGGCTGCTTTGGGACAGATGAGTCAACTTTCAGCTACATTTTGGCCACCAGGAACTACATGCAGCTTGCAGTCACATTTAAAGCCTATGAAGCTGTGAGTATTTTCTCCTCTTTGAGAGTCAAAGGATCGTTTATGAGTTAAAATGAACTATAATAACTTAGCAAGCTGCAGAGAAAATGGATGGAGCTTCTCGAACAAGTGTAGAGGGAATATCTGAGTTCTCATAATGGAAAATATGACATAGATAGACATTTAGTCTCTTCAGTTCCATTGCATTAAGAATGGACTTGACAATAGAGTCATTCACAGATCCAAGGCCAGGTTGACCGACAGAAGAATGTGGATGCCCCCACTACTCTAGAGACTGGAGTCAGCATTTCATAAGAACTCTTAAACACTGATAAGTATGTGATGTTTCCCCAGGAAAAGCGGAACTTTGTTCACACCCCCAGACCTGTACAGCTTATAAAAACCCTGAAGAAACTAACTGCCAATAAACAGGGACTTGGTTGATGCATGAACTCTGTGTAGTGTCTCTTTCCTTGTCACCCTGAGATCTCAGAACTCTATCTCTAGAGGGGCAAGAGCAGAATCATGCCACTACAAGTGTCAGAATGTTCAAATATCCTGCACTTTTTTCTTTGTCCAACAGATTTCTGGAACTGAGATTTTGGATGCCATCGATAAGGAAACTTCTGGGACTCTGAAGGACTGCTACACCACACTGGGTTTGTAAACAACACAATAGCCAGTGAACGCAGACTCGTGATAAAGCAAAAAACACTTGCAAAAAGTGATCGATGATAATTGTCTTACGTTCCACTTCTCCAATCCATTCAGTGAGGTGTGCCAAGAACCCGCAGCTGTTCTTCGCCCGGAGGCTGAACGCTGCTATGAAAGGAGCCGGGACCGATGAAGACACCCTCATCCGCATCATTGTGTGTCGCTCTGAGGTACGATCAGTGACATCCTTATCCTGGTTGTTTAGGGTTTTTAAAAGCAGGGTGGGCTATTTTTACGTGTTTCTAAAATGCTTTAGACTCCCAAAACACAGTTTTAGCCAATCAACCGTGTAGAGCATGTAGGGCCTGAAGCTCAATTTATACGTCTGCGTCAAGTCTACTTAAGAGCATAAACCATACTTTGGTTTCTGGTCCAAATTCCACTCACCCACTGCAAGCTTCAAGTGATTTGGAAAAAGTGCGATTTAGCCAAAAAAAAAAAAAAAAAAACACCAATAGGTTAGTATGTCGTTTTTGGCCAAAATATAAATTTTTTCAAAAAATTTACATCAAAGAGAGGGTACACACAGACAAATACATAGGAATCATATCTCATGTAGAACTCGAGATAAGAACTTTCACAAAGTTAATAAATTGGTTGACCACCTCCTGACCTCGACTATTAAAAGTCCACGTTTCAGTTTCTGAAGCAAATTGTTTTTGGTCAAAATGTCAAACTTATTAAAGCTCTAAAGCAAGGGAATGCTGAGTTTAATTGCAGAATAAAATACTAAACGTCTCCATTTTAGGGACATAGTAGGTGTTTAAGCAATTTTCAGACAAATAAAGGACCAATCTAGCACATTTATTAGTAGTTTTATCAATGCCATAAAAGTAATAATATAAATTTGTAATATAAGTTACAATTAAAAGGTTTGTTTAAGCCTTTAGGGGCGCTATGAATGAAATTTACAGATGCTTAGCACCAGCCAAAAATGTAAAACATGATTAAAACCTACTGATCACTAGAACTGGTAAGTGATCTGGGCTATTCTCTTTGAGCAGATTGATCTGGAGACCATCAAGGACATGTACTTGGAGAAATATGACGTGTCTCTGAAAGACGCCATCGCCTCTGAATGTGGGGGAGATTTCAAGCGCCTCCTGCTGGCCATTCTCCACTGAGATGCTGGTGCCTAAGATCACAGACCAGGTTCTAACCATTAAGGCAAACTAACCACACGTATTCTTCCCTGGTCTGTTTTTAAAGAGTAGAAATTAACTGTCAGATAAGTTAAATTTTAATGTTTAATGATAAATATAAGTATATTCTTTTAAATATTAGCTACAGGAAAGCTTTCAAGTACTGCAGTCCTTTATGTGAAAAAATCTAACAACACTAAAGGGCTAACATCGCTCCATTTATGTTGTTTGTATTATTATTTTTTCAGAAGTACTTTATTATGAAATTTATGTTAAAACACTTGTCGTTTCTGTAGTATTTCCAAGATCTATGCAAATCATGTCTGAAAGTGGTGCCGTCTTGAAGGGAAAGCTCACTCAAAACAATCGAGGCATGTGAGCAATCAATGGATTAAAGTAACTAGTAAATGTTGGATTCACGGTTCAATCGGATAAAAAAAAAATTCTTTCTAAATGTTCAGTTCAAAGAGAAGCTGTGCAGTTGAATCGAAGCCTTTCTATGATGCCAGATAATATTGTAGCATTATGTTGTTTGAGCTTGTTAAAGGCCAGCATTTTATATCTCGTCTCATTGCCGCTGCGGTGTAACTGTCCTCCAGTGTTTTACCAGAAAACCTCAACATTTCGCTGTTTGGAAATGTGCATGCTTTTTAATTTTTTTTTAATAACAATAACGCCATCTTTGGTTAATAAAACTATTCTTGTCAATATCCCAAAACTAAAGTATTTATATTATTTTATTGAAATATTTTGCGATTTTATTGAAATAATTCCAGCAGATGCCTTTAATTGAATCAAATATTGCCTGTATAATGAAAGAACGAATGTGGTTTGAATGGTTGTTTAATCTTGGACTGGGATGTGCTGTATTAACACAGTTGTATCTCAACCGTTCTAACTGAAATAAAAGAATTCCTCAAGCTCTGGTGTGTCTTCAAATGTGACTGGAGAAGAGGAACGATTATAGTAATGATGATTAGTATTATTAAGTGAATGTTTTTCCTGGTCGTGTCCAGCATGCAATGGAGGCAGATCTGAATTAATGCCAGCTATGCAAACCAAGCTCTTGCTATGGTTGTACTAGGGCCAGACAGCCCGTAGCAAAGGACCCCAAACCCTCTATTGCCCCAAAAAGGACACATTCGAATGTCGAGGTGGCTCAGGCATCTGTTGGTATGGGGGCATGCCCCACTGGGAAGAAGTGGAAGAACCTGGAACCTCTAACAAAATTGATAAAAATGTTTTGCAGAATTTCTATTATTGATTATTTGGATCAAAGCTCAATAGCCCCCATAAAAATCACTCTTTTACCACCAAATTTAGGCCACACACAATTGTTCTAATGTTTAACCTACTCCATCACTCATTTTGTGAGAAAATTGCATTTTTTTTAAATAATTTTTTATTATTATTAAAAACACCTTGTTCATACCTGACTTTACAGATATTTTCTTCTCTTTGGTAAAAAAAATGTCACATCTGAGAAGACAATATTTGTTATTTTTCTCCAGGACATAATGTTAATGTGCATCAATATATATCCTATACCAACTCTGAATGTCTGTGTCACTTTACAAGGCAATCGGCTTTGTGAAGACACAGACATTGTGATTTGGCACAGGTTTTTTAATTGATTGCCCATCAACCATGCTTTAATCTGAGTATACATTTTATACAAATATTTAATAAATCATACTTATTTCTCTGATTTTATGATCATAATGATCAGACTGGTGTGTTGTTTGCAGATCGATAACATTCTTTTGGAAAAAAAAGCACCGTACTTTGTTTTTCTAAACTACCCTTTACTCTTCAACAGCAGTTGGCAAACCTAACCATATGTAATGAAAGATTCTGGTGAAAAAATTACACTTTATCCGTCTTACATCCGTAAATTTTGAATACAACTATTGCATGCAGTTTTGTTCTATACTTATTATTGGCTATACACATGTGGACAAAACTGTTAAGTTAACCCTTAGTTAAAGAAGGAAAAACCCACAATTCTCACTGAAATCACTCGAAAGTTACAAAAGTAACAATAAATAAAAATTTATTGAAACAATAAATCAGCTATTACTTTTGAATTTGATCAACATAATTATTAAAAAAAAAATCATTTGGATTTGTATGTAAAAATGTGTTTAGGATTAGCATTAGTCTGATGAGTAGTGTTATTTAATGATATCAATACATTTCTCATTGGTTTGTTTGTATTGATAGCTTTACCAAGTTTCTACCAGATGTTCTGTTCAGGCAAGTTATAAAATGAAATCCATTTTTTATTTGCCTTTAATAAATCTTGTGCATTTCGTTCCACTCTTTTTAAGAATAATTGTTTACAATTAATGGCCTTATTTTTATACAATCTTGCCACATTCACATTCTAGCTCTAAATTTTTAAAAAGTTGTTAATGGTTACTTCTTTACCATAATCCTGTGTTTACCCCTGATCGACAGTCCTAGCTCGATTATGTGAAAATAAAAATAAATAAAAGCTGTTGGTCTTTATTTATTAAAAAGGCAGTTTTGATGGGCACAACCAATTTTTACGTTCACAAATGAGTTAATTGGTAGATACGTTTGAGCAGGTGTGTTTAATTATAACTGGCAAAGATGTTGTATTGGAAATGCTGCTTGTCATCGAACTTGGAGCAAAGTCGAGGCGACGTTTTAGACCCCCCCAAAAAACCGATACAGACCCTTTGTTCGCGTACGTTAATAACGAAATTAAATACCATGTTAATGACTGAATTAGTGCAAGTCACAAACACAAGATGGCAGACTTAAACCGTTTCTAGTAAGGCATCGGCTAATGGACGGGAAAACGAACTTTGGTACGTAGAATTACAATTTAAATGTTATATATAACGATATGAATGGCTCCATTTGTGACTTTATATACGATTAGCTAGTTAGCTAAATGTACTAGCATCATTAGCGTACATTGCTTGTTAAGCTAGGTTCTAAAACAAGTTTTTATTTTTTTTAAATGTGTAACGTTATTTGTTTTAATCCTGTGAAGTTATTTGTAGTGGCATGTCTTGTGAGTAAGAAAATGAAAAAGCATGTGTCAATATTTAAAACATTAATCACTGATTTAAACTTTTTTTTTTTTTACAGTTTGGTAAACAAATCTGCTTATTTGTCCAGTGTACCTCAGTGGAGGACCTGAAACCTGCAATGTTCACAAATGTACTTTGTTGTTTTGTGTATGAGATATTGACCAATTGGGTGCAACTAGTTGTTTTAACAATTTGTTATGACCTCAAATCCTTACCATGAACAATTAAAGTTTTAAAAGAGTAACAAAGTTCTCTTCTAAGATATGCGTTATATTGTGCTGACATTCTGTTGGAATATTGCTTTGTTTGTTAACCGAAAATTAGGTGTACGGAGAGGGACCAGAAAGTGGTATGCCTGTTTAGTTTAAAACAAGTCCCTATTAAGATTTTTCTTTTTAAAGCAATTGGTTTCTGAGTCTCTTTAATATCCGACAGATCCATAACAGAGGGGCATCATGTGTATAGCAGAGGTTTTTCCTCAAGAATGCAAACATGAAAAACAAACTGAGGGTTGTGTTGTATTGAACATGTTTCGGTGGGAGCAACAAAGTGTGGCTCTAAGAAACTCTGATAAGTGTTTAAATCTTACCTCAACTTCCTTGAATTATTTCCAAGTTTCCTCCCAACCTCTTCACTTTGGGGTATAGCACGGCTGTTATCTACTAAGTACTAACTGACAGGCTTCCTTGTACATCTGTACTCACCACTTTATGGTCCTGGTGGTGAACAAAAAAGCCCAGTCCCCTTGTTACATCTAAAGCACATGCATATTTTCCTAATTAAACATATAAGGCATATGTTTAGAAATATATATTTTTATGCCCAGACACCATCCATGGAGCTTTAGACAAATATAAAGAGATATTGAATTTAATGTCTTTTTATGAATTTAAAGTTTTCCTCAAATATCAGTAGATCTTTCCTCCTCTCCGGTTGGTGTACATTTCTTCACTTTAAATTTGATTGCAGAAAGGGGCAGAGTAGAGTAGAGTAGTGTGTTTTCAGCCTTCCTGCTGTTTGCCATTCAAGTGGAGTGACAAATTAGCAGTGCAAAGCCACAATAACATTCAACGGCTGCTGTTTCTCTTTCAAGAGAGTTTGTCTTTTCTTTTAAGATTGCAGATTGGCATTGCAGCAATTTTGGATGTGGCAGAGTTTGTATGAGTGTCCACCTGCTATCTTTTCAGATATGGCAGCTGTGTTTCTTTCCCTGCAGATTGATTAGGCTCTCTCTCTCTCTCTCTCTCTCTCTCTCTCTCTCTCTCTCTCTCTCTCTCTCTCTCTCTCTGTCCGTGTGTCTCTCTCTCTCTCTCTCTCTCTCTCTCTCTCTCTCTCTCTCTCTCTCTCTCTCTCTCTCTATCATCATGAGTGACGTGACTGAAATAAGAGCTATACGGGTCTTTGTCAGTTTGTGCTCACGTGCTTTAGCTGTTCGCGTGCTGGAATCTTTAGCTGGTCACACCCTGGTGTATATTTGCTTTGTGCTAGTGCAGTATGGTCTTTAGTTGTCATTTTTGGTTGTAAAATCTCATCCTATTTTAGTATTGAAACTTACATGTCAGTTTTTGGTTCTATGCCTTCACGCTGTCACCGACAGAACTGATGCTGCTGTGTTTTTGCTGCAGGGTGAGCGACTGGTGTCTTAAAATACACCACTGTAAGTGGGTCAGATCAGGAAGAGGATGCCGTAGGCCTGTGCGTGACCCAGTGGACCCGTTGAGCCTCGTCCTGGTCATTTTCGCTGCCAGCAATAGTGAAGAGTGATACGGTGGATGTTTAATGCAGGTCAGCGAGTCTCTGACACTTGTATCATGATACAACTCAACACTAGAGTGCTATGAGTTTTTCGTAAAAAAAAAAAAGATGCAGTAGGATGACATCAGCGACGTACTTCTTCTGCGTTTGAAAAGGCTTAAGCTTGTGTGTAATTACAAGGCTTGTCTTCATGTTGGTAGTGAGGAACTACTTTTATTCATTGGTAGGAAACAGCAGGTTTGGATTATGGATTAGGCCTGGGGTAGACAACCCTGCACCATTTAGCTTCTACTTCAATGAAACACAACCATAATAATTGATGTTCTCTTGCCTTCTGGCATACCTATTGATTCGGAGCTGGAGCTAAAACCTGTAAAAGAGTGGCACTCCAGGCACGCCATTTAGTACTCATCCCCAGTTTAAGGAGTAGGCACTTATTATGGAATATCACCTTGTGAAAGGTTGCAATAATTACTGTAAAGAGTTGTAAGCTGTCAAGTAGGCAAGGTTTCGGTTGATAAAATATAGGACCTTGAATCAAGATTCATTAGTTATGTTAAGTTATTAGTTAAGTTATAATTGGCTCTTGATTTGATCAAATATTATTTTTTCTATCGTAGTAGCGCCTGTTTATGGTCATAAGCTGTCATAAACCTCTGCATCACAATTGGTCAAAAGTCTTAGTAGCAACATGGGTAAAGCCAAAGAGCTGTCAAAAGACACAAGAGACTAAATTGTAGACTTTAACGAAGCAAGAAAAGGGCTACCGGGCTATTGGCAAGCAACTTGACGAATATAGAACAATTTCTGGAGCAACGATCAGAAAAGGAAGAGGCTCATGGTGACCTCAATGATGGTAGGAATGGTAAAGAAACAGCCCAGAATTCCACAGGAGGAGCTGGTGAATGTCGTGAAGAGCTTCAACTAACTCGACATAATTATAATGAATCAAATACCATAATATGCATATATGTGTTTTTAAAGAACATTATGATAAAAACATAGCTTCACAACATCTTTCAAATGACTTTCAGACACAAGAGGGCAGACATGGACTCTGCTGTAAATGAAGCGTCACATGTTACATGGTCATTGTGATTTTGGGGGTGTATCTGTTGGAGGTGAATGGATTGGATGCAAGTTGTTTTGGACTAAAATTCTGTGGCATTGTTGTCATGTCATGTCATCATGTGTCAGGCAATCACTGTACAGTTATGACGTGCACAGATTCAGCTGGAACACAAAAAGCACTGTTTTTCGAATTTTACCCTAAACCCCCAAATTAATGGCATTTAATTAGTAAAATTAAATGAAGCCAGAAAACTGTAATCACTCCTCACTTTTTAGATTCCTGGCTGTGTTTTATCAACAAGTCAGCAGGTAGTGACAGCGCTCACATGTTCTCCGTCTGCTTGGTGCTGATAAGAACTACCAAAGGGCTTCTGGGTAATAATCTTCTCAGGCTTTAAAAGCTGTACTGTAATGTATTCGGCTTGAATCCGCAGCTCGGCTCACTCCATCAGCTGAGAAGTGTGCAGTTGTCACAAGCGAATGATGATTCACGCTGCACCCCCATTTCAGACAGAAAGAGACAAAATGGCTGCTCTCGGGGCTGGAGGGGGGAGCCAAAAATATTCATGCCAAAGTGAAAAATTGCATCAGAGCTGGAATGGAAAAATACTGTTTCACGCTGCCGGAGGAATCTACTTCAATTAACATAACATCTCATGCCACTGGAATGTTTTAATGAACAAAATGCTCATTGCTTCTAAACGCAGAGATTTCTCAATAATGGAACATTTGGAAAGGACAAATTTAAGGAAACAGTTATTAATTTGGTTAGCTAGCATAATTAAGGTTATAGTACAACATTGAATGGAATGGAAACTAGTACATTTACTTTGAGAAATATTTTATTATTAACAAGACGTATGTTTGTAGATAATAGTATTTAATTACCTTTTCATATTTGTATTGTGTAATTAAATAGATGTTAATAATGTTGTACATAATTTGAGAATTATTGGGTAACCCTTTACAATAACAGGACATAAGTAGTCATTAATAACTAAACTAAATAGTTAGTACCTGCTCAAGATAAATTATTATGATTAAAAATAAGTAGAGGCAATATATTAATATTGAAAAAAAAGATTTTTATACCTGTGAGTGTTGAATATAATTCTACCATAATTCAATCAATAGTCTCAAAAAACATTTTTTATATATATTATTTTTTCGCAAGTTTAATATAAATGTATTAATTATATATAATTTAATTATACATATCCCGGTCATAAGGATGATGAGAACAATTTCTTCAATTAATTTATTATTATTATTTTTTTTTAAAATAAACATGTTATGTGGTGTTTACAATTGTGAGATTTTTTTGTTATACTTGAAGCCAATTTTTGGCAAGCCATTCTGGAAGACCTAACAACTTGATCAAAACCATTGAATGACCCAGTAGTTACCTTCTCCGCCTACTTTCATATGTGCAGTAGTACAATGAACTGAGGCTAAAAAAAACCACTGATTTGGGGTCAATTTATTGTAAAAGAAAGAAAGAACGATGTTGCTGATATTCAGTACATAGATGACTATCCCCAACTGATCCCTGACCAGACTGAAGTTCTTGGTATTGATTACATAATTAAAAACGTAAGTACATTGATTATATTGCTTCTACAGTTTGTCTTTACATCCGTGTACAACCACCATTGAATTGCAGTGTCTGCATCCGTGTCCCTCAAACTCGTATAAAGGACACAACCTCTATTTTCTGGGTCATGAGCTGCAGTTTATGCCTCAGGTGTCGGCTTTCCCAGGTGCATGATGGGATGCCAGATTGTATAGATATCACAAGCAGAGAAGCAGTAGTGGGTGCGTATCACAACACAAATATCAGTTTTTCATAGTGTTGTGTCGTTTTTTTGCTCTTTTTAAGGTCATTAGCTCTTCTAAATTGGCACTGGTAGTTTTTTTTCTACTGAAGCCCGGCAAAAATGTAGAGCCCTCTTCTGCAGAGCATAGAATCCAGAAGAAAAGATATCTGTGCGTAATAAAAAATAAACATGTAAACAACCTCCTCAGCAGCCGTTGGCTCCTGTCACCATGACGAAAGGAAGAAAAGACGTCAGCAGTGACCAAGTACGTCGATGGACTCTTTCTCATTCCCCTCGTGCCGCTTCAAGGGGGTTTGTCTCCTTTTTTTTCAGCTCAGCTCTTTTACATGATTCTTTTCTCCAACCATCATCTGCTGTTTGACCCCCGTGCAGTTAATGGCAGGGAAAATTAGAGGTGGTCTGAGATTATGTAAACTAGCAATCATTATCAACCAATCAGAGGCTGTCGTTGTAGCGGCTAGAATCTAGCCAATACTGATAGATGGGTGCGATGCAGTAACCATTGGAAACCTGCTGCTACCATAAACAGTGTTTCGTGATCCTGTTAATGTCTTACTAGAAGGGCTAATTGTGTGTGTGTGTGTGTGTGTGTGTGTGTTACGAAATCAGTAGTTTTTAGCTGCTAAGCTCTGCTCAGGATTGCGCTAAAAGACGAAAGGTTCAGCTTACTTTTAAAAAAAATCTTTTAAAGGCCTTTAATTAATCAGAGTGTCTGAAAACAGCAACTAAAGGTTTGATAAATTCATAAAGGATGCAACGAATCAATCGTTTCCTGTTGAAATTTACATTTGCGTCACATGTACATTCAATTTTCTTCATCAAAGATGCCTATAAATATACATTCAATCAAAGCAATCCTTAACCACTTAAAAAAAAACCTCATTAACCGCTAGGAGAGCAACAGATTGTGTTTATTAGCATCACAAACGAAGCTTGAAACGAATGTGTGGCGTTTCATGATTTTCACTGTGATTCCTACAACAAGAAAATGGTCTTTTTACCTAAAAGTGTGGAAAAAAACTACAAATGAGAAGGAGATTAGCCTACAAAATAACCAATTGTTTGGTTCACAGTAATACCCATCAGTGGGATCCAAAATTAACGGAGCACTTTAATTTAAACCATTAAAATCATTTTTAAAAATATGTATTTAACTGCTTGTGGCAACACAGGCAGCAGTCAATGCATTTAGAAGATCCACAAAACAAACAAAATGGAGAAGAAAGGTGCTCTAAGTGACTTTGAACGTGGCGTGGTCTTTTGTGCCAGACTGGCTCGCTGAATGTTTTAGAAACTCCTGATCTACTGGGATTTTCACGTGCAACCATGTCTAGGGTTTACAGTGAATGGTCTGAAAAAGAAAAAATAGCCAGGGTTCCTTAAAAAAAACTGAAACAAAGCTTGATTTGAAATCCTCTGGATGAAACCACTTCTTCAAGCTAGCAAGTCATCTGAGTAAAAATGAAAGCGAGAGAGTTTCAATGTCAAGCAGGGATCGGGACGATCTGTGATGTGCTGGTCAGATTGATCTGCTGGTGTGAATGAGGAGGTTGTAAAGCAGTGCATCTGCTATCTCCAGCAGCAGCTGGGGGGAGTCATGCTCCAGTAGCCCCTCACAAAGGAAGCAGGTTTCCTGGCTGCAGCAGGAACCCATTCAGCTCACGTCGCCTTGTTCGACAATGGCCTCATCATGGACCACATCAATCTATTGACGTGTGCCTGAAAGCCTCAGCAGCACGATCCATGGCTTTTCAAACTATATTTAAAATGCTTTAATATTTGATATTTTCACTATTCACCAATTGAAAGTGGAATCGATTTCTATTTCAAACAGCACTTTAAAACCATCAGATCATAAGGAGTTTGAAGATGAACATAGCACTAATTTTTGAAAGGATTTAATGGCTTTATAAATGTTTTATTTTAGATTATTGGTGTAATTAATTCCGTAATGTTTTGATTTCAACATTCGCATTATTTCAAGACTAAAATGGCAGGAAAACCATCGCTGTGAAAATTATGCATTTGGCCTTTGTAAGATGTGTCTTACTAGATTTTTTTATTTTTATTTCTGAATAAACAAACAAAACATTGGAAGAGGTTGAGTTTTGAACTTATTAGAATTTAATTGTTCCAATAAAAACACAAATATGAGAAGCAACTCCACTTTATTCTGAATAGTGACAACAGAAGCAGAATAGTGCTTTAAAACGTGCAATCTCAAACATTAATACAATAAAAACAAGCCCAGGGCCAGGGTTTATTAAGCAAGCAATGGTTTTTAAGGTGGATCTTATATTCATTGATAAATCGGTTGATAAAACTGACTTATTTGAGGCTGTGTTTCTGCAAAGTTTTGACCTATTGATACCAAACTTGATGTATGTTGTTAGAATCATAACTGGAAGCATTGTGCATGATTGCAACAGTGCCCCCTAGTGGTCTGGAGATATGGATTATATAACCAAAGCCGTTTCTCTTACGACCATAAATGTAGTCTGACCCTGTTGAGCTCATACCAAGTTAAAAAAATAAATATTTTTTCAAAACTTATTTTATCTCATTCTATGTATTGTCTTTAAAGGCAGAAAAATGATGGAATGTAATGTTCCATTTTAAAAGTCCTCATGCTTTGTTGAACCTTACAGATGGAGAATGGCTTCATACATGATTTGATTTCGAGAAACTTCTCTCCATGTGTCTCCATCCAACAATACAAGGTAAGAGTTTGACCTGCTGTTCTGTATGACGTTTACTAAAATAATTATGTTCTCGGGTCCAGTGTGTGGGCTAGGATGCTCTCTCCCACAGAAGCCACTTCTCTCTGGATGATATAATTGTTTTAAAAGCAGCTTTACCTCCAAATGGCTCAGAGTGGAACGGTCCATGTGTGTCTGGAGACCCCTGCATCCAGCTCTGGTAAGAACTAGGCTCTGTTTCGATCTATCTGTTCCTCTATATCAAGCCTAAATAACTGATTGTCTTTGTTGCAATGTTTGTTGTGATAAAACGTCATGTTTTGTTTTATTTTGGTGTCTTGGTAGCTTGATCAAGGGACCTAAAATTGTTTTTTTTTTCATATATATATATATATATTCTGAAGTTAAAAAAGAGCAGTCTATTCACAGGAAAAAAAAAACAAATCTGTGGTTTATTAACCTTGGCTGTTCCATCAGTGGTGGGCTACACAATGAATTTGACATGCTCGTCACCCTGAGGCGAAGCCATTCGAATCGACACCTGCTTCTCCAGCGCTCAGACTGACACGAACTGAAACAATCTCAATGTCTGCAAATACACTGGGAGCCCAACTGCGATGCACTGAAAGATGCAAAGGAAAGGAAAAGAGCTGATGAGACAAAGCTGAAGAGACAGCTGTCTTCTATCGTTGAATCTAAGATTGTAAATAAATGATCTTCTCTGAGACAAAGGTTAACATTTTTCTCATTTATCAGTAATGAATGGTTTGCTGTTGATTTTTTTTAATCAATATATCTGTGCTGTTCCTTTATGTACTTGCGTATACATTTAACGCAAATCAATTATTTGTTGTGGAAAGGTCACAAGGCCCAACCTCCCTCAAGATAGTCACCAACTCACACAAGTGAACAATTGGTTTTTTTTGTTCTGTTTTTTAAAGAGGCTTTTATTAATGGAACTGTGGAAATAGACACGAAGTTCATCGTGAAGGGAGATTACTGCTAGCTTGGGAATTGAGTCTTCTGCCTCGTTTTCTCTTAAAAAACTAAATCCTTTTAGTTTCATTCCTAAACAGTTTAAATTTATTGTTTTACACATTTTTATATTGTTATCTAAAAAAATGAATGGCTTCCATCTACACAGTCAACCCATACTTGATCTTATAACATGGCACCGCCCCATAGACCTTATGCAGAATAATGGAAAATAAATGAAAATGCCCTGATTGGTCAGAGGAACATCAATGGCGACCAAACCTAAATCATGAACGGTAGCAGAATTTCAATACAAGACATTGGGAGAGAATGGCTCGCATATATTTAGAGGATTAGCATACCGAGTCTGATGACAAATTTGTTTACTTCCTAGTTTGAAGTTCCTACATCAGCACTGGAGGAATGAGAAGATGAACGCTTTCCCTGCCTCCGTTTTAGAGCACCAGGATCAGACACAGGATGGACTTGCACCGGTATGAAAGCTTTAAAGCCGTTTAAAAAAAATGTAGATTTATGTATATAAAGTAAAACCCAGAATGTGGTGATTATAGCAGATACTAGTCTAGCTTCGCGATACACCATGATCTTAATTTCCATTTGAACAGTACGTCAGCAGTTTGAATTCAGACTTTAACTGGAAGCTTTTCCTTTTACATATTGATTAACTTCTGCTAAATACCATTGCACTTGATATTTGATTGAGCTGTAATTAACTGTGCATTCTCTCCTTGATTGTGCTCCTACTGTTAACAATGATCACCAAGTGAGAAAAAGATCTTGTGCAAACGCTCTCATTGGTATCGCATTAATTGACAGCTTGTTTTCCATTAGTAAGGTGTAAAAGCTTCCTGCTGAGTTTCAAGGGGACTGTGACCCATTAAGGAAGGAATGGGAAAATAATCGATGTAAACAACTTTCTGAATCCTGTGGAAAATCATTTAGAATTAATTCCACCTCCGTTTCTCAACAACATACTCTTATTCAATATTTTTAACAAACCACTAGACCCCGTCTGAATGAATCCATCAGCAAATCCTGTCTTTCCTGAGCTTCCTTGCAGTCTTTGCTTCACTGCATGTCCAGTGAGTTAGTGTTGTGCTCCCATTATAATTTCCAAATAGTGTCAGGGCTAGACAAAATCTCTCTTCTCTGTCAATCAGCATCAGCAGGTCTCACACTTCACTAGTTCCACTGCTAACCAGCATGACTTGTCAGAAACTGAGCATCATTTTGGAGATTCTGCACGAAGCTTTTCTATTTTGGAAAGTCTTTTTGATTTGCATACCAGAAAAGAGAGCAGATGCCTTACTCTTCTTTCTACTGTATTTAGTGCTCTCTCTCTCTCTCCTACAGTTATGGCAAGTCCCAGTAAATATGATTCGCAATGTGAGAAAAAGCCAGCGCTGATATTTCAACCTCTAAAAAGAGGATAATCAATCAGAGGCTGTTGGGAGGGCCACAGGCAATCAATAACTGGGTATGAAGTCATTCCCGTTCCAGCCCATGAGGACCCCTCTGATCGTGGATCACCCTGACACCGTCCCGCCTCCTTTTAGCACTGCCCGGCCTCTGACGCCCTTCATTTTCAAAGGGGTCCAATTCGATCAGCCTCTTTAAGTGGTGCTCCTTCAACTGGATCTCCCAGGCTTGAGTTAACACAGCTAAAGTGGCTCATTTCCTGCTCTGCTGGGTTACAAATGGTGCCGTCCAACCCACAGCCGGACACACAGCAGTGGCTGTGGTGACCCCATGATTAGAATGGGCACTTGTCCCACAACCTACTTGGACTGAGTCTCTCGGCCCCTGATAGACAATGAGCCAGAAAGACACATTACCTGTTCTGGGCTCCTATTCAAAGCAGATAACTGCAGTCGCCATTATTCCCCAGACCATTTGATTTGCATGCGGTAACCAGCAGTAAAACCAGGTAATTAGTTGAGCAAACATGCTAACACTCAAACTTTTGAACCATGATCCACTTGGTAAATAAGGTACAGTACAAATAAATGCCACAATAAATGTATTTTAATGAAAATAATACAATTCACGAGGCATCTCCTCATTGGTTTGAGCATTTGGTGCTTTTCCTTGGAATTTAGATGTTAAAGCATCAGAACAAGGAATAAATTCAGAGCAACGATATACTGTCTACTATTTTCCCTTCTGTAATTAAAACACTTTCGCAGGTTAAATCATAAACTCGTGCAACCGTTGGCAAGACCCTGTCAAATCAAATCATGCAGATGTTAAACTGAATGGAATCTGAATTCAAACAATGGTGAAAACAGAAGTCTCACTCTTTCCAGCGGACTGTAGGCTGATGCTTTAGGCGCGTGTCCTACTTAGATTTATGGTTCACCATCCCACGCAGAACATTATTCACTCGCTGTTTGACATTTTCTGCTTGGCATTTCCTTACAGTGACAAAGAAGATCATAATGAGAAAAAGGCCAAGGCGACAGATGCCTAATGCAAGAAGCTCAAGAGTATTAAGATCTCATCTCAAGCTCGTTGCTTTTATGAAGTCATATAGGATATATCAAATGTGGATTAGAAACTCATTTAACTGTGATGATAGTATGGATCGGTTTGGGTCTTTATCTAGAACCTATTTTGGGAAAAAAAATTAAAGGTGAACTATGTACCATCAGCTAATTCTTCCTAGGGCACAGGAAGGATTTCACAACATACAAAATAGAAAGCCAAACCCACCCACAAATTCAATGGTTTGCAACCAAAGAAGTGAGAGAGAGAGAGATAGACCATTAAAAACAAACATGGTGGCAAATGAAAAATTATCACAGCTGGTGAAAAGAAACCAATGAGGGCTAGAGGAAGCGCTGAAAAATCACATCATTAAACCCACCCACAACCCATCACACATTACTTCTGCAACAAGACAGGGAATATCCGAGTGCAGTCCCAAGACCAGGCCAGCACAAGTCAACTCCCAAGAACGGGAAAGTCAGAGTCAAGTCTTGGTTCAAGAAATGGCTGTCTAAATTGGGTAACAAGCCAGGCTATAACTGGACACAGCATTTAAACTAATTGTGTTGAACGATGTCATCCAAAACATTCCATTCAGCTCAAAGGGCCAGTTCAAAACAGTCCATCAATCTCCCACTTCGAAAAGAACCTCAACACTAGGTTTTCTTCTATCATGTGGCTGATGAAATAACTTGCTGATCGTATGTCAGCATTGGTCCATGTTTACTCACAGGATTTGTTGCAATGGTGGGTCAAGTTTATTCCTGTGGGCATTCTTTACTTCTCACCAAATTTTGAGTCAAACCAGAGCGCGAAAAAAAGAAAAATAGGTGTAATTTTCTAAACACTGGCTTGCTCTTTGTTACCCACTCCTTTTTTTTAAGAATGAGCTCTGATTGTAGATTGAACAGTATCGTGTTTTTTGGCCTTTTAATCAAGTTCATGACCCCTTTAATGAGTCTTAACACACCACTGACCTGGTAAACAATGATGCCCCCCACCCCCACCAGATGACAAAGCATTTATGAAGCACTGTTGATGTAGTTCTTCTAAAGAGGGATACACTGTTCCTATCTCAGACTGGGTCCTGATACATTTTACAAAGCTTTGTCAAAAGAGGTGTCCTAAATGCTCTTTAAAATATATTATATGATTATCTTTATTACTAAAACCAGGTTATTTCCAGGCTAATGGTAGGTGCCATGACTCATTACACTTATTTAAAGTACAGGCGGCCAAACATTCACCTGTTATATTTCATCCCCTGCAAGTGATATTACATGACTTCCTCCACAGGTCACCTCAGCCGTGCACAAACACAGAGCTACTGTTAAAGCAATGGTCAGAAGCCAAGCATGGTGGGATATTCCACAATATTGTGTTACTTTTTGTTGATGAATAATACATCAGAGAGAGATAAGCTAACTGCGGGCAGTGACTAGCACAGTCTTTACCTCTGCGATGGGAGAGCACGAATGATTGATATTTGAGCATGTAGAGGCAGCTCTGGACTGTAAGTTTAAGAGTGTCCCTTTTGTTTCTCACACATGGGAGATTAAATGCGTTTAGTTGTGCCGTAGAAATCACGCTGAGCATAATTGGTTAGCATGGTTTTTGCATTTTTAAGCGCTTTTTGTGGAACTTATTAGCTTTAGGAGCTACTGCGAGGTCGTGAGTGTCTTCTGCTGGCTTTATTAGGTCGGTCAGGGCAGGACATCCACATTTGCATGCTTTGCTCACTTTCAGGTGTGGTGTTGGCTGTTATTTGGTGCTTTGAATGTGTTGTGTACATTTGCTTGTGTAGAATGGATGCCTCGGTTAAAGGGGGAGTTTGAAGGGATGTAGGTCTGATTTGCATCTTAAATGCCAGGTAGTGATCTGGTCAATGTTTTTGATTCGTTCACCACAAGCTTGGGAGACTTTTGAGCGCAATATTGATTTGCAAGGAGTTACAAAAGTAATCACCACTTTAGGGGACGCCTGTAATTCTCTGCTTCTGTGTTACAGATCATGTGTAGTTGCTGAAAGGGTGCTTTATAGTAAGTAATTTAACTTTTTTTTTTTAGCTCAGTTCAACACAAATTGATAATACAGGATCTAGTTCTTATAGATTTTCCTCTATTTTTCCTTCAAAGCTTAAACTGAAACCTCAACCCGCTCACCGCCTAGTAAATTAGCTCCTCTAGCTTGTCTTTCTTACCCCAGCGCTCTTGGCTCCTGTTTCCTCGCTCTCCTCAAGTTGCTCCGACTTTTGTTCTTTTAAAAGGTGAAATAAGGAGACTCACCTTAGTGCAGGATGTTTTATCTTGGAATGTGTTCATGAAGTTACTCCCTGGATGCAAAGCAGAGATGACATCTTGCCAAAACAGGTATGCAAATCACAGATGAGCTCTTTGTTTCACACTTTTACGTCTTAACTTGTCTAACCAGGTGCTAATGATGCTTAAAATCTCTGTTCTCCATTTGATATTTTTTAAAATTTCCAATTATATATAGTGTGAAGTATTTGTTTGATTGCATACTGACCAGATTGAATTCTGGCTCCATGTCCAGCCTAGATATTTCACAATTTTGAACTTCAATCTGTACAAAATACTCTTCTGCAAAAGCTTTTGCTTATGTAAAGATCTGTTGTGGACTCTAGGGACAAAACTGTAGACCTGCACAAGGGGAACCGAACAAAAGGAAACTACTTTAAATGCAACAATTGTCGGTGTAATTTTTAGGACCTGGAAGTATTTCAAGATGACTGGCACAGGCTCCTACACTGGATTTCTATGATCCAGGAAAAGCTGAGGGACCCACCAAGAACTACATCTGCTTTGTGACCAGAAAAGAGCTTGGACCAGAGTCCGGATGATCATTATCACAAAAGCCTATCACAGATTTAAATTCTGCAGGGCACACAAGCTTAAGGAAGCATGAGAGATGGTCATGTGGTCAGCTTTTTGTTTATTTACTCCTCTTTCAGATTTTGGAGGAAGAAGGATGTGGACAACTAAAGAACACAGTCCAAACTGTGAAGCATGAGAGTGGAAACATCATTAGTTTGGGTTGATTTGGTATTTAGAAAATGATGGATAGGGCCTTGCATCTGCAGGGGGCCGGAAGAGAAGCAGGTAGAAAGAAATGAGAAGTGACCATAAACCCACGTTGGCCACCCCGCCCAGTAATCCATGGGTCTGGACATTGCACAATTTTTTTTTTTGCAAAAACTTTCATCCTTCAGAGACTTCGCTAGTGGTTCATGGCTGGGTCTTTGCAAGAGTGGCTTTGTAAGAAGAGTTTCAAGTTTCTGGAACCGGACAGAAACTCTAAGATGGGAGCAAAGATCTGGAGCCAAGATTCCTGCCACAGTGCAAAGCTGGTTCAGGATGAGTGTGCAGCTCTTCGCTTTTACTATAGTAAACATCAGAAGCAAGAAGAAGATTTACGTGACTTGAATGTACTGTGGGTCTGTCTTCAAAAGAAGCTGGAATTTTTGCAGCCAGAAGGAAAATGTCCTGTGAAAGGATGTGGAAAATTTCTTTCTGATATCAGAGATGGGCCCAACTGCTTCGAGATGATAAAAAGGCAACATTCCTTGAACTACTCACACACGGGCTCTGAACGAGAATATCTGATTGCATTGAACTTCAAATCAGATTGGCTAATAGAAGACCTCATTGTGATCCAAACTTGTCACCAGAGAACAGGATATTAATATTGCATTTCACAGTGACCCGACAAAATGGAGCTTTATAGGATGGGAAGGATTTCTTTTGCTGAATTTGTCCTGTTCTTCTATCGGAGGCGTGTGTTTGCTGCTTGTAATATAATGTTGTCTGGGTACTTTATTTTTATTTTTTTCCTCCTAGTTCCCTATGAACAGATAAATGCACGCTGCGTCTGAAAAAGTAGTGCCCCTATTGTTTTAGATAAACTGATGTTTGTCGATGCAAAGGAATATTACCATTAATTCTTCAGACCTTCAGTACGAGCAGCTGCACCAATGCTTGCCCCATTTAAAAATGTATACGCTAATGCCCCTCATAAGCTCTAAGTAGCTCATGAAGGAGAGTTCGTGTTACACACTCACACCCAACGTCTTGTAACGTGTGAGTGCTGAGGTGGGCTAATCTTCTCTTTCAGTTTCTCCTCTGTCTCTGGGTCATGGAGATTTGTAACGTATAGAAGCTCAATCCATTATTCAAGATGTCTGGAAGTTCCTTGGGTATCCATACATGTGCTCAGTTACATGCCTCGCTCTTTAGAGAGCTAAGCTCTTGGAGAAGTAGTGACACCGATGACTGTTTGATTTAGCGTGCTTTCCACCAATAACACACTTAGATTGGATCATTTGAGCTGTCGTTTTGTTTTGGGAGGGTTTGTTTCAGCTAAAGGGTGCTTCCAAAGATGAAATGTCTTCCGAATGTTTGGCTACTTTCGTTGAGTTTGATTGTATTACCGTAAATCACTCCTCCTCGTTTAATAGTTTTGGCACCTGGATGAATGAGTTTCTATTTAAGGAAAGGCTCATGGCGTAGTTGACTAATTCCACCTAATCCCTGCATATCTTCTACCGCGGAGCTTTGTTTTGGTGCCAGGCTTGGCTCGTTGAGATTAGCTTTAGCTTTGGTTTATTCTTCTACAAGTGTTCACACGCTATGTCTTCTAAGTTTTGCCCAGAATGGACTTGCTCTTCCATAGATTCTTCAGGTGCTCGTGGAAAGAATGTAAGTGATGTTTGTATGCAGTTTTCTTTTTTTCTATATATTTAATGGAGAAATTAATTGCACTAGAGCGGTGGACTGCTGAACTTTCACCTCGAAGGTTTACTAATGGACCGTGTTAAGTTTCCATCCAGTATGTGATGAATGCAAGCCCCCAACCCCCCATCCTTTCACGCAGCATTATGACAAGCTCATCACAAGAGTCGCTTGCTTAACAAAAATCTGTTTCTTTTATTTAACTTGGAGAAACTTGGTTATGATGTAATTGCAGCACAAATAAACAGAATCCGTTTTCCTTACAACACCATGGAGAAGTCCTATGTAAGCGTCATATAATGTGAAATGCAGTTTTACTGTGTTGCTGGGCTACACATGGACCCATAACTGGCTCAAGTCACTGCCAAGATGATGATCTATGATCACTACATTAAATGTGTGGCTTTAACTTTAAACATAAATTTTACTGAAATTTTACTGTAAAGTCAGATTTTCAGATGTTGAGTATGTCACTTGAAGACCTTTTTTTTTTGTCTGGCTGGAGATCTTCCTCTCCTGAGCAGGGCTTGCCTTTGTGGAGCATTGGCTGCACTTTCAGCCCGTGACCAAAACATAACACTTCTACAAACAATGAATACATATTAATTCTATCTTTTAATAGCAAGTTTGTTTTGGGTGTTTGCATATTATGTGATATCGAGTTTGTCTGGGAGAGACCTTGTTGATGCAGTATAACTACCTTGTGTCTTGTTGCTGTGCTCAATCCTGCCTTCTGTTATACCAATTTTAAGCCTCTTACACAGCTGTATGTTTCAGTTAATGACTGGGTTTCAACCTACTTGTAACGTTGATGCTTATTAGCAGGTTTAGCACCATTGGCACAGATAATGTTCATAGAGACAGCCACGTAAACCTTACTTATTATGTGACATCCAGTTTTTACATGAGGGGACCAAGTCTGGCTTCCGGACAGGGGCCATAGCTCGCCCAAGTCATAGCCATGGCACACTACATTGATTGTCTAGCCAATGTAAACATAATATCAGTTTACTCTATTCTTTTCTTCCAAATCGTATATTTAGAAGTTTGTATTTGTTGGATGTTCGACTTGAAGACGCTTTGTCTTGCTCAATGACCGGACCAATCTGTGACCTTTGCCACACGAAAAATATTCTACATTTAGAATTCAGGCCTTATTTGGTTCACAAACTGCAGTGACTCATACAAATCTAATTTGGTAAATTCTATCACAGACCCGGGTTTAGGCTTTAAATGTGTTTTGGATGTTTTAACCAAAATATTTCTTTAAAGCACTGAAGATTGATTAGTGCTGATGCATATAGCATGCTCTCGTCGAAGTTAGCATTTACTACTGTTTTATTTTTTTATTTTTTTACTAATATAGCTGCACTAGTGGAGATGGACTCTAAAAGCTGTGCATTCCAATTTCACGTAAAAGCCTGCTCATAAACGGCTGCACAGACTTGATAAAAGCTTTATCAGACATGAGTGAAATGGAAAAAACTGGGAGTGGGCTGTTTATTCCTGCGAACATTAGACTCAATATGTTCTCTCTCTTCAGGAGATCTCTCGGGAAGATGTTTCCTCGCTCCGGGAAATCCATCGTCTTCGACAGCTTTCCAGATCCTTCTGATACCTGGGAGATTGTTGAGACTATCGGAAAGGGGACATATGGGAAAGTTTATAAAGTGGTTAACAAGAGCAATGGCAGCAAAGCCGCTGTGAAAATACTGGATCCCATCCATGTGAGTTAAAAACCATTTCTGGTTTCAACAGGAGAAGGAATAAATGTCTTGTTTTGATTTCATCCGCCTACATTAAAGGTCCTCTATTTCTTCGTTTATGTCACTCGTTATATTCATTCATGGTAGATTATTAGTGGTACTTCTGAACAAAGCGGATTGAAGAACTTTTGAAATTGTGCTGCGCCAAAGGTGGAAGTGGCCGCATATAGAGACTGTCCCAACTGTGACCGTAGCAGCTGACCTGGGATCTGTACTCTAACATAGATTAACAAAACAGCTAGCCAAATGCTAATCACTTTTTAGCATTTCTCATTGGCTAAAAGATGTGCACAGATTATAACTGTTGAAATAAATGTTGAAAATGCACAAAAAGGTCATATCCGGATACAACCGAGGCTCAGGGCTGTGTCATCATTAGCCCTTTGGGTTCAATCAGTGTTCATCTGTATTTCTGTTGTACCTGTGAGAGTGTTTACGCCTTAAGAGAGGCCTGTAGACAATTACTGAGCAATGAGAACATCCACTCTCCACCGTCATGACAACAGAGCATCTATTTCCAGAAAAAATAGCCAAAGGCTCTCTATTGGTCTTTCTTGCTCATTATTTATGGCCACACTCTTTCTTGTAGTGACTGGGTAAATATAAGCTTTGAACAGCATAGATTCAGAATAATCATGGCTTTTCTGAAAATGTGCGTTTATTTCTCTGGAGTTCACCCTTTCAAGCTCTTTTAAATGAGGTTTGGATGTCTCTCATTGGCCTTTGGTTCGAGGTACATTCAACATTACTCTTCCAAAGCAAATAAACCTTATTTTAACCGAATACAGCTGCTGTGTTCCTCAGATATTCATATATATTTATCCCCTAGTGCTTTCCAAGCACTAATCATGTCAAGGAATAGATGTATGGAGCCGGCCGGCATACCATATTTATTGAAGTGACATATTCAGAGGGTGCCTGCTTTCAAACAGTACTCTATGATTTGAGACAGTGGTCACAAATCCTTGGAGAGTGTACAAGCCAACATTATGTTTTCACTGCAGAGAGGTATTATTAATCCCGACATTCCATGGCTTTTTTGAGTAGATAAAACCGTGCATCAGTGGATCCAGTGTTGTCTTGAGTTTTATAATGAATGTATGTGCGCTGACTATTTCTTTTTTATACTTCCTTAGAGAATAAAGATAAAAATACTAATCTGAGCAGTTTAATTATATTTCTTAAAGCCTTCTTTAACCAAATGACACATAATACCCAATTACTGCAATTAACTGTTTCTGGGGGATCTCTTGACTCTTGACCTTTAAGAGTTTGTGTTTCTTTCAGGACATTGATGAGGAAATCGAAGCAGAGTATAACATCCTGAAAGCCCTTTCCGACCATCCCAATGTTGTCAAGTTCTTTGGGATGTTCTTCAAGAAGGATGTCAAGAATGGAGACCAGCTGTGGTTAGTGCTTGAGGTGAGGGTCCCTTTTATCTTCTGCGTATTTGCTGTTTATGACTAAATGATTCAGCCTAAAGATAAATGTAAATTATTTTTAAAGCAACATACAAGAAAACCTACTATTTTGGAGCTGCACATATGCATCATACTAATAGTTTGCAAATAGTTGTGAATTTAGTGAAAGTGTGATCACGGAGTAACTGATAAATGACTTCATCTTCTGTATGACGAACATACGTAAGCCATGTGTGGGAACCTGCCCTCCCTTAACATTTTCAACTGTGAAAAATGCTGCCAGAAACTGTTATTGGGTGCTTTTTACAGCCCTTTCACAATGATTCATTTAAATATTATTTGTATGTATGTGTGTTCAGGGGTGAACAATTCCTGATAATCAAAATTTCTAAAATTCATTATTGCTATGGAAAATATCATTCAGCAACTAGAAGAGCAATACTTTAAATAATCAGTAAACTCTCTGTATAAAGAGTTTCTCTGATCACAAGTAACTGCAGAAAGTCAGCAGTTAAAAAGGGAACAAGCAGAGTGAGCTGCTGAAGAGTTAAAACCATGACCATGGGTTGGTGAACGATCACTCTAGGACAAGACACAAGCTCCTTATTAGGATGAAGCCTGCAGGACTAAAAAAAGACTCATATTTAAGCAGATGAACAATAGTAAAGGTGGTTTTATTTCACAAATCTGTATGACACACAAAAAAAATATAGATACCTTCTTTTTTTTTCTTATTACAACACCCTCCTGCCGCATCCTTGTAGCCAAGTAACCCACTAGTACATCCTGTCGCACCAGTGTAACCCCCAACATTTCAAAGTTATCCCTCTCAGGTGTTAAGATGGATAACCACCCCCTCCCTAGCAATGAGGCCTCTCCAATATACAGAGGCACATTTAATTTATATAGGACCAATGCACACACTTTTTTCACGCTTTTTGTGAAAATACCAACAGTATTACGTATACTGATAAAATAGAGTTCAAAGGCTCTATGCGTCTGCACTGCAGCCCCTCGTGAAACTAAAGTATTTTTATTGTTTTCGAGGAGCCTTCTACAGAGTACCTTACCTACTCTTAGGTGACCACAAATGTTTTTGAGACCGTTCACCACTGTCCATAATCTTACGGTGAAGACCTATGGTAAATGTGAAAATACGATAAATTGAGGAATTCAAGAATAGGTTCTGTTGGTTCTGATATGTCTGGATGTGTCCTGCTGGCATCTGCAGGTTTGATGTTATTCAAGCCGTGCATGCTTTACCCGGAAAGAGTCTAGGGCTTCATCCAGTGTGATTATGAATTGATGAGTAATGCTCATTAGCGAAGCCTTTCAGCTGTGATTATTCAGACAGCTCGTAATGCGTTCACGCAGCTCATAAATGCTGCATTGAATTGAGGTTTGCTATTATTGCTGAATCATGCAGCAATTAGAACATGCTGTACATAATATTATGCGTGTCTACCATTCAATCTGAATTATTTGTGTTGTGTAGATGTTTATTTATCTGCAAGTGCATACATTTCAATATGAACGTAGCTGCTTGTGTGTTTATGGCTCTTGAAATTGCATTGACTTAAATAATTTGAGACTAAAGCAGTATTTATTGCAAACAAGTGCATTGACTTAACCATTGGATCCCATGGAAATGTTATTCCTCGTCTTCCATTTGTTTTCCAAGTTCAGTTGTTGCGTTGCCATTTTCTGTTTTCCTTGTTTTGACCATGACCTTGTTTCCTTCCCTCAGCTTAGGCTAATAAAAACTCAGTTGCTATAGAATAAAATTGTGCATTTAAGAGGGTTTCTGCTTTACACTATATTCAAATTTTAAGTAGTAGTACTTTAAGTAATTACTATTTTGTGCAGATGTTTTGCCTAGGTAAATCAAAAAAATGTTTTGTGATTTTTTTTTTTTTTTGGCATGTCTTTGATCTGTCCCTATTTCCAGGCATTGCACATTTTCACTTAATTCCTAAAATGTCAAAACTTTCATTGCGGTCAGACTTTTGAACAAATTGTCATGGAATAGGTTTTGTTACAGAAGGTATGGCTCTCAATTGGTTTTGGTCGTACATTACCGCCCGCACTTGCTCAGTCCTCTCCTGTCCACCTGTGGCTCTATCTTAGACCCTCTCTTATTCTCCTTATACTTTCCTCCGCTTGGGGACACTTTCAGAAGTCACAGTCTTTCTTTTCACTTAAAAGCTGACCATTGTTAAGGTTACCTTTCTTTAAGAGGCTTCAGGTTTGGGATTGTAGAAGCCTGGCTGACTGAGGTGAGGCTTCTACACATAAAGTCATGCCAATGTGGTTAAAAACCTCAGCATTAGGATGGATCCTGGCCTTCATCTTTATCGTCAGATCATGCCGGTGATGGAATGTAGCTTCTACCATTTGAAGCAAATAGCAAAGTTGAGATGTGTTCTTGATAGAACTTAACTGGAGTGCATTATCCAAACCTGGATAGTTGTAATTGTTTACCCTCTGGCATGAGCCAATCCTCCGTCTCACCTTACTATAGTTCAGAATACAGCTGCTTGTAAATTGTAAGTTGTTATCCCTGAGCTCTCTAGAACACCTGCACTCTTTCTAAACTGGTCAATCGAAACCCACGGATGCCCCTGTAGGAGACTTGTGCAGTTTCTCCTCCTTTAGCAACTCTTCAAGCAAGTTCATCCAGCTACAGTAGAGTTAATGATATTATTTTTCACTCCTTCATGGTTTCCCTAAAGAGCTTTGCATCTCTAAATGCAAACTCCTGCATGCAAAATCCACAGTCAGCAATCCAAATGTGGAAGCTAATCCCCGACCTGGAATCGCACTCCGCCGTTCAATCCTTCAGCAGCGATTGAGCAGCTGATGAAATGGAGGGTGGGAGGGGGAGGAGATCACCATGGTTACGGCCATCGCTCTGAACTGGTATTTTTGGTTTTTCAGTGCATCCTCAAGGAGAGGCGCATTGAGTGACCTCTGATTACAGAGAGCAGACTTGCGCGAATTGCGTCCTCCAATTTGCTGCTACTAATCAGGCCCGCGGCATGTTCTCCGGCTCTTTTGTGATCTAATTATGGATATGAAGAGATCCGCTTTCATCTGTGCTCACCGGTTTCCTCTCTACATAGAGGCCGGCTTCACTCGTTTTATAACTTCAAAGATGTCAGGAATGATCTGTATTCAGCTGCATTGTAGTTGGTGTGCGGTCTGTTGGTTAATGGTCAGGTTTTGAAGTTGCTGGTCGTTGTGTTTGTTCTTCAAGGATTTCATTTAAAGTGGAGATGTGCAGTTTGTAAAAATACTTTTTTTATGTAAACTTCGTATTGATTGTTTGCTTAGAAAGTGGAGACACTGTAGAGTTGGGTGGGAGCCAAAAGATGTGTGGACACCATGGAGTTATTGGAAGATGTCGTCTAGGACATGGGTGTCAAACATACGCCAAATTGGAGAGAGAGAGTTTTTAGGAGACACCAATCAACTAATATATTGTTTAACCAAGTATTTGATGAATAACACCAAGAACATCAGGCCACCTCTGCCTTTCAGCTCTGTAGCATAAAACAATAACAATATACTTTGATTCACGAAAATAAGCCAAAATTCAAAGAATTTGAGGGAAATGATTTTTAATCATTAAAAGGGTGATGACAAAACGAGTGAGCAAGGTGCATTTTCTGCACCCACATATGCACCTCCAGTGTTCCTTATAAAGTGAAGATGATGCTGATAGAATTGCAGTGGGTAAAGTGCTGACTATTGTTGCTTTAATTATGCTGAAAGCTCCTCCTTTTTTAAGGTGGAGCCAAGTTTCAGCATGAAGCTAAAGCCAAGTCTCAAAAGAAAACTATGGAGAATAGAGAATCAGTGTTATGTTTTTTTTACTATATGGCGGAGTTATTATTTTTATTCCACTGGTTGCTCAGATCCAGTGCTCGAAGAAACATGTTGTGTTGCAATTATTTTTCATTGGCAATGTTGCTTTCAGAACCTATTAATAAATCGATTCAAGAATTCAATAGATTATTCTGCTATTATTGATCAGGTCCGGCTCACAGAAGCTCAAAATGTGCACCATGTGGCCTGCAAGTTCAAATGAGTGACACCCCTGCTCTAGTAGTTGCAATATACACGGAACAAAAAAAAATAACAAAGTAGAATGTTTGTGTTGTTGAAATAGCTCAAATGTAAATGCTGCAGGTCTGATTGGATTCAGTGAGCTAAGCTACGCTAGTGATTGTCTAAAAAAAACACAGTAAAACACTGCTTGTCATTTCTGGTGGAGATGGAGCCTGACATTATCTCTAAAACAAAAGGCACTGACTGAGCTTAGATTTCACTCACACAGTTTGATTCACTCAATTGTGTCTTGCGGTTTCTGGCCTTGTTTCTTGTACCAAACATCGAGCAAGGCTCTTTTCCAGCCATGTCTGATGTGTCTAGCTTGTGGCCGGCATTAATTTACAATGAGGCTTAAAATGCTATTGTTTGTCGGGGCTTTTTCATTACATGTTGAATGAAAGCAGACACCTTTCCATTATTAGAGTGTAAATGATAAGGTCTCCTTTACAAAAGAGGTGTTTGGTTCTAGAAAGGTGTGAGGGGCACAAGCTCTAAGAAACCCACTGAGTCAGTCGTCTAATGCTTGTAACAAAACACCTTTAATCCAATGTTGAGGGTCAGAACTTCACATGATAAAGTGGTTTGTTCAGGTCGAATTCTTACTCTGGAGCTAATGAACGCTGCTTAGTCGCGGTCAATATAAAAAAAAAATCAGTAAGGAAACGACTGTAATGTTGCCGTGATTTGTTAACATGTTTATTACAGATCAAAATGTCTTTTTCTGATGTAATGTTTCCTAATAATTGATAGTATTTATGACCCCACAGTGATTCTAAAGTCTTTCTTGCACTTGAGGACCGGCTTCTCAGCAGTTCAGCTTCATTGGCTAATGCTAATGCTCCTCTTAGCTTGTTTCGGTGCATGAGTCTGTACTAATTGGAACTAAAACCTGTCCTCCAGGAAGATCTAAAAGAAATGTGAAGCATATTACTGTCACAAGTGACCGAACCTGAACCAGAACATTAAAGTTGCAGGTCCTTAAGGAAGTGTTTTGTAGAACATTCAGGTTACTTTCTGTCAGATAAATATCTCACTCTCTCTGTCTGCGTCAGGGTGAAATTCAACGATGGCAAGTGATCTCAGGCTCTTGTGGATATGACGTAGCTTTTCCCTGTCAGACTCCAGTTCAAGTTCACGTGGACCCCTCCAAAACGGATTACCATAAGCAAAAGGAATTAACCCAATGTAGTTTATAGTGGCGTTGTGGGAAATAGACATGGATTGGTCGCAGCATGGCCTTCTGCCCTCTTCTCATCTGATCATATAAAAATTAATACAAAAATATTTCAGTGGCCTCCTAATCCTGCCGACAACGGCAAATATGTTGTTGAAAAAAGATTCAAGAAACTACAAATTCCCAAAAATGTGTTTTTCAACCTATTCCTTGACTTCATTAGCTTAAGGACAGTTCGAAACTGTCCTAGGGACTATGTCTTCTGTCCTTTTGCTCCCAACATCAGCCTTAAATTCAAAGGAACACTTGCAACAGTCACACTCCTTTGCTCTTGGATATTTTCTTCCCAGAATCTAAATTCTAGAAACACATTTAAATGAGATTTAATTACAATCATTATTTTCACCACACAACCACCAAAGCCTCCATGCACTTAACGTTTCCTCAACAAATACACCATCATGTCATTCCAGGTCAATTTTTATTATGACATGTTTCCTAAAATAAAAATACATAATTGTTATGGAATTTCTTTGATTTATATTGAATTGAAATTAGACTAACTTGAGAATCAATGCCAGGTTAAAATTGCTAGAGCTAAGGTTGGAGAGTGGCTGAATGAAAATGAATATTATAAAAAAAATATTACTCAGGGCAAGATATAAAAGGGACTGTTCTCATTCAAACAGGTCATAAAGTAAAAAGAATTAAAAAGCATATTGGTTGCACACATTCTGGTCATGTGTAACTAGTGTACACATGAAAACAAAGTCGAGTTCTGCATAAAATTGTTTTCTTTATAATCCGGTTTAACTTCTTGGAAATGCATTTGTAAATGTAAATGGCCTCTCTGGTTCTAAAATGATGAATCATTGATTTTTTTTCCCCCTTTGAAGTGTGCACTGTGCTGCTTGCTGCTCAGATAAAGCAGACTCTCTTCAAAGTGCTCAAATTGCTTGCGTTTGTAGTTTTTAGGCCAATATCCTTTTATTTCTCTGTATTTTTCATGATTGCTTCAACATTTTTTTGTACAAGGTGCACACCACTGCCTGTGTCTCAGCAGAGAATAGACTTTGAGATATTGTGAAGAGTGTTCATGCAAACATTGTGCTGTTATAAAAGCAGCCGGTCGACGACAGCCATGTTTACCCTGGGTCGATTTTAAATGGCTGTAAATTACAGGGTTTTGTTGTTGCCTTGGCAACGTGCTAGACAATTTTATGTAATTTCAAGAGGAATCGCCTCAAAATAAAGAGCCATTTTCACCTCTGTGTCCACTGACTGCAGCTCGGTAGTCCGCATTGATTATAACCACGACATCCACCGATACGTTTAAATACAGGTGTTTAAAACGCCCCGAAAACCAAAAGTGGGTAATTTTACCCCTTCTACATTAAAAACTCAGCATTAGGATGGATCCTGGCCTTCATCTTGATGGTCAGATCATTGGCGGTGATGAAATATAGCTTTTAAATGCATGTGTTAAGCCCTAATAATTGTGATATTTGGCTATTAATGTACTTTAATTACAGACACTAGGTGGATAAAGTTTGTACAATTTTTGTTAGCAAAATGGATTGTTGCCAGGGTAAAATTTTATTTATTTATTTATTTTCAAATGTTCCCCCAGTCAATGGAAAACTGACTGGTAAAACTGGTGGTACCAATCTGAAAAGATGTAGTAACCCCAGTCAGACAAGACAACATATTTAGTTTAAATTTGTAATAAATAAATATTTCACAGTAAAAATATATAGTTCACAGTATTTACATCATAATAGATTGCTAAGGGACTGCTTACTATGCAATTTTTTAATTTACAGTACATACAAATTTTACCTTTGTGTGGTAAACAAAATAAATCAATTTAATAGTGATTAATTAATTAATTTATTTTTTTTATAAATTTGTGTCCATTTGTTTTCAGCTGTGTAACGGAGGCTCTGTCACAGATCTGGCGAAAGGTTTGCTGAAAAGAGGCGACCGTATGAACGAAGGCGTCATTGCCTACATCCTGCACGAAGCTCTAATGGTAGCAGCTCAGAAATCCATCCTTATTTTCTGTTTATTTGAAACATTTCTAAATGAATGTACCTCTTCTACTGTTGGGCCACCATCTTTGAAGGGCCTTCAGCATTTACACGTCAACAGGACGATCCATCGAGACGTCAAGGGGAACAACATCCTGCTCACGACTGACGGAGGAATCAAACTAGTCGACTTTGGTGAGAAAGCTTTATATTAAAAGGCTGCTAGGTGTGTAAAACAGAAATAAAGTGTGTGGACATCTGTAAATTAACCAGGATATTCGAGATCTTGAGGTTACGGTACGCCTCAATTCAGCATGCTTTTGAGGCCTGTTCTTATCAATACCAGCACTTTTTTTTCCAGGTCTGATCGTGTATGCAAAGGACTTTAGAATCTAAGTCAAACACCTGGAAGCCAGAATAAGGTCACCAGTAAGATCTCCAAGATTTGTAGTGCATTGGGAGTGTTCTACTTTAATGGCGAGATCTTGATTTGGTTTCTATTATGGGTTCTCTAGATCTACGTCTAGATTAGTGTTTAGGGGAAAGAGCAAAGATTCATTGCGTGACTGTTGTTTGGTCAGAATAAAGACTGCAAAGTCTCCAGAGTGTGTATATTAAGCTATCGCCCTCACAGGATCACAAATACAGTGTTTGAAGCACAGGTCAAAGCCATTACATGCAAGTGCTTCGGGGCTAATTGAATAGCACTTATTTCCTCACATCCAGAGACATGCATTTACAAGCACACGGTGATGGATTCTCACATTAAGGCTCCGCTCTGCCATCAAGGCACTGGGTATTGTCTGCTTTCAGCTACTAATGATTGGCGTCTAGCTTTTGTTGAATCTCACTTAAATGGAGAGTGTTAAATCAGAGCTGCTTGGGTTGATGGAAACGTTGTGTTCCACATCTGATTCTGGGTCGTTAATGGGTGCTTTAATACGTCCAGTAGTATTTTTTTGAATGAATGGGTTGTGTGTGTCTTTGAAATGTTACTTTTATTTCATTTACCTTTTTTTTTTTTTTTAATTCATTTTATTTTGGTCACTCACACTAATTCTTGGTTGGACCAGCAGTACGACAATATTGAATAAGACATGCATTCGCTGGCACATTGTCAAATTAATTTTTATCAGTTGTTGCATTCATTTTTCAATAAGATCTTGCATTAAAGATGGTTGCGCAAAGCCTTTTCTAGCACTTCCCAAAGATTCTCAATGGGGTTAAGGTCTGGACTCTGTGGCGGAAGTGACGTCTCTTCCCTGAGCCACTCTTTTACAGTTTGAGCCAATGAATCCTGACATGGAATACGTCTGCGCTAACAACAAAGAACATATTCATTGTGGGTCATTCAGTATATTCAGCTGACATCTTTGAGCACTTCCTGTTGCTGAACCTAGACTTGAGCAACTCTTCTTACCCTGATGCGCCCATCACTCTGGTACAGTGTCAGTCTGGACTCCTCAGATCACATGACCTTCTTAAACTGCTCCAGAATCCAATCTTTGGGTTACTGCTCCTGAGCAAATTTAATCTTTTTATTTCACTTAGACGCACTGATTGGTCCCAAACGCCTTGGGTTCCCTTTGCATTTTGCATTATTTTGAAATAGCTCAGTTTCAGTTTTTTTCAAAAAGTCCCTTTTCAAATGACTCTAGAATTGTGTGAAATCTTCATATTGACTTTTTATTTTTGAGCCTCTATGAAAGCAGCCAAATAAACAAGCATTTAAACCTTCCACGATCTCCCAGTAAATGGGAAATAAACATCCAGACATAAGCTATTGTGATAACAGGGATTCATGCTTACCATGCCCCCACCTCATGATTAAAATCCACTCTATATGTAATCTCTACTGAAGTATTCTCACGTCTGCGCTTAGCCCCTTTCCCAACTTCCCAAAGCCCCCCTCATTGGGATATCAGCCCCAAACAGAGGCACATAAAGCCTGTAATTAGCTTACTGCTTCCAAGAGATGTGGAGATGCTCTTTCTTTTGGGCGAGGGGATGCAGCAGATAATGGGTCGTGCTCATGTTTGAAAGAGGTGGGGTGGATAAAGGAGGAAATTGAAAAGCGAGAGAGATTGTGACGGAGTGGTGAGTCATGCAAGTATTTCTAAACTGCTGAAGCAAAGCTGCTGTCAGCAGGAAGAGCTTTGTGTCAGAGTCTGACAAGGGCATGAAACGAAGTAAATCTTCAGTGACATCACAGAAACCCTACCATTTCTTGCAAACTAAAATGTAAGACGAATAAAGTGTCTGTGTTCTTTGTAACGGACTGTTCTCTTCCTGGTCTCCTGTAGTCTCCCTCCCTCAATTGTTTTAATCAATTTAGCACCAAATAAAAAAGCTTTAGAGCAAAAATTCCTCCACTAACAATGAAAAAATACACACAGTGTTTCTGATTGTAAAAGAGTTACCCGTCTTTAGATCTGATCCCAAGAAAGTAACTTGAGTGTAGGGAGCGCGTAAAGAGTACACACTCTGCAAAATGTGTAAAAAGAATTGCCACTTTATTAGGTACACCTGTGCAACTGCTTGCAGCCAATCACATGGCAGCAGATCAATGCATTTAAGCATGTAGACATGGCAAAGACGATCTGCTGCAGTTCAAGCTGAGCATTGAAATGGAGAACAAAGGTGATTTGAGGGACTGGTTGGTGCTGGAACTACTGATCTACTTGGATTTTCACGCACAACGATCTCTATGGTTTACAGGGAATGGTCTGAAAAAGAGGATATTTTCGGCGTGAGAAAATGCCTTGTTGATGTCAGAGGTGATTGGTTCAACTGGTTTGAGTTGATTGAAAGGCTCAAATACCCACTTGTTAAATCGAGGTCTGCAGAAGAGCATCTCTGAACGAGCTGTACATTAAACCTTGAGGCGGATGTGCTACAGCAACAGAAGACCACCCCGGGTGCCACTCCTGTCAGCTAAGAACTGTACAATTTGCACAGGCTCACCAAATTTAGACAATAGAAGATTGGAAAAATGTTGCCGGGTCTGATGAATCTCGATTTCCGCTGCTTCATTCGAATGCTAGAATTGGATTCATTCTGCCTTGTAATAACGGTTCATGCTGCTGGTGGTGGTGTAATGGTGTCATCCGCCACAATGTCCCTTCTTCTGATGCGACTCCATGTCATAAAGCTTGAATAATGTCAGACTGATTTCTTGAACATGACGATGAGTTCACTGTGCTTAAATGTTCTCAATCCAGTAGAGCACCTTTGGGATTTGGTGGAACGGGAGATCTTCTGCAACTGTTTGTTGCCATCATGTCGATATGGACCAAACTCTCTGAGAAATGTTTCCATTGCCTTGTTGAATGTCTGCCACAAAGGTTTAAAGGTCAAATGGAGTCCATCCCATAATTGATCTAATCTTATAAAAGAACTGATGGAACTACAATAAATGGTTTGGGTTGTGTTAAAAAAATAACCATGTGCAATTGGAAAAGGAACACCACCTTCCTAGTAAACAACAAGGAGCGATGCTGAGACGCCACTTCCTCATTCCATTGATTATCAGGAGATGCTCAGTGCCATGGAGTCATCAGTCAGGGAAGGACAAAGTAAAGTTGTGAGAGTGACTGAGTTCAGTCCGGGGTTAGGTGTTTGGAACGCTCAGCCAAACCACTGAGATCTCCACCGAGAGCTGCTCTGTTTACCCATTTTTTTCTATTTATTCAGTGCTTTGCTAGAGTTCTGCTGGGGGCCATTTCTGTCTCCCGCTGTCAGCGAGTGGGCGGCCATCGGGCTGTGGCTTCCACGTGGCTCCGGCTCTGAGTCATGCAGGGCTAATGCGTTATCCCTGAGAAGCAGCTCACGCTACACTGAGCAGATAAAGCCTCCACACGATGCATCCCAATGAAAGGGGAAATGGCATTATTAGACAAAAAAGGTGGGAGTGAGGGGGGCAGGGGGTGGAGGAGGATGCTTTGGTGCAGCTTTGTCATGAATATTCTAATTGGCACTGTTATCTCTGATGATTATTAAGACCGGCCCCGGGGTCTCGTCCAGACCTAATGGAGCAGAAAGGGAAGTGTTTGTGAGCAGGAGACGCGTGTGTCTTTTGTCCATCCTTACTTCCTAAACCGTACATGAATCTTCTTTTTTGTTTTTTTTTTTGTACTGTAAACCTTTGAGAATTGTCTGTTTACTTAGAGGGGCCTTTTTCAGAAGAGTTTTTGGGAGTTGTTTTCTGTCTTCTCCACGCTCTTAATGTCAGATTTAAGAGTGTAGTTCTTCTACTTGGAGATCATGGAAGGGTCTAGATTTTTCATCTTAGGTGCATTTCTAAAAAGGGGGACAGAATCTACAAAGAACAATCTGGAATTCCGATTTCGTTCAGAATCAGGAGTTCTGGAATATGATTCTTTAACAATTTATTTGTAAATCATTTGAGTCAAAAAACATTTACATCGGTCAGACGGTTCCTGTAGTTCTTCTCCAGGTTTGCACATTCTGCACTAAGGGTTCTGACACATTCCTCCGTACAGATCTTCTCTAGATCCGTCAGGTTTCAGGCTGTCGCTGAGCAACACAGACTTTCAGCTCAATCCAAAGATTGTCAATTGGATTTAGGCCTTGATTTAATCCTTGATTTGCTTCCTACAGAGCCACTCTTTGCTTTTCCTGGCTGTGTGCTCTGGGTCATGGTCATGCTGGAAGACCCAGCCACGACTCCGCTTTAGAGCCTTGTCAAAATGTGGGATCTTTCCCGAGGGTCTTAAGTTGAAATGCAGAGGTCAGGAGTTTGTGAAGGTCAACAATTTAGTCTCTTGTGCCCTTTGTTGGCTCTCTTGTTTTATTCATGTCTCATGACTTCTGACTGATTTTGCGGGGCACGGGTGTCTCTAACGACCTCAAACAGAGGCTGCTAAACAAGAGTCATGTGCAGAGTGTACTATTTAAAAGCAAACCAACATAACAGGTATTGAGGAGTGGGAATCTGGTTAAGCAAGTGATCGAATACTTAACTGACCCCACTGTGTATATAAAAGTAGATGAGACTGGAATGTGGCCTCATTTTAAATCTGAGGGTGCTGTTCACTGATCCGTTTTTACCTTGTGATTTGTAATGTAAATAAGGGCAAAGTACAATGTAAATTAAGATTAGTGTTAATGTGAAGCCTGGAAGGATGATGTAACACAAATTAAAAGGGTACGGTCGGTTCATTTAAAAATGATAAAGGTTTGTTTGGCTGAAGAAAAAAAAACATTCCAGAGTTGCAAACATGTAGAAATCCCAAAAGGTTGAAAGTGGTGACCAGGTCTGCTTATAAAATGACTTCATGTTGTCGAAATCCCAGTTTTCCAGGTGAATTTCACCACTTAAGGCAAACAGCAGAGCATTCTCTCTTTTCTGGGTCACGGCACCAGGGCAGTAGGGAGGTGTACGGGTTTTCCCTGATAGTGCACTGCTATTTCACTCAGTCAAATCATGCAATTCATTTTGATTTGTTTCTTACACAAATTACGTTTGTAAATTAGTTGTTCCACCCAAAAATGTAAATGCATGTTTATCACGAAGCCTCCGCTTCTTTAGTCACGCTCTGAAGACTGATCATCTGTACATCCTTCACTTGAGATGGCTGTGTATAAGGTGGGGGGGGGGGTTACTTGCTTGCCTAGTTTATTGATGTAATGATGCTTTATTCGTTATAAAATTTACTCACAGGCAATTTACCCGAGGCTGAATTTGTTTTCTTCTTATGAGCTTCTACTATGTGTCTAGTACTCTACAAAAAATATGGGCAGGTGTGAAAAATGCAGTGAAGGATCAATATTTACTGTGAGCACCAGGTTTTCCTTTAAACCTGCAGCAGGTCTAGCTGCACTTGCACCAGAAGGTTGTTCCGAACACAACTTAGCCTAGATCTTCTGTGGATGGAGCTTTCTCACATCCTTCTGTCTCAGGCTCTGTGGGGTCACAGAGTTTATCTGTATGTTTGGGGCCGTTGTCCTGCTGCAGAAAACACTAAGGCCCAAATATTTGTCCCCTAGATGCTACTACATGATGAATAAGTATCTGCCTGTGCTCCTCGGCATTGAGAACACTATTAACCCTGACCAAATCTCCAACTCTTGTTTGTTGAACTGCAGATTTAATGAACCTCCACCATCTTCACTTTTTCCTGCAGAAACCGTTCTCCAGCCCTTCAACAAACAAACTGCCTTCTGCTGCAGCCAGATATTCTAGATTTTCACTCCAGTTTCTCTGTTTTGATGAATACTTGAGTTATTTTGTCTTGTTTCTATGTTGGAGGTGTGCCTTGAACTCTTTCGTCAAGTTCATGGCTGGATTTCAACCCACTTTGCAGATCATTAGCAGCTGTTTGGTGTAACTGGTGGTCCATACACCTGACAATAATGCTGCAAAAATTTCTGACTTTATGCAAATGTAGCTCAAAGAATTGATTCTGGTTTGAAGGTAAAAGGTAGAGCCACCAAATATTTATTTGATTAAGATTTTTTTTTATACTTTCTTTCACTTGCTTCCGGTACATTTTCGAGTTTGCAGTAGTGTCTAGTTCTCTTTGAGGTCTGCAGATCACTTGAGGGTCCAATGCACTCTGCGCATCAGACAGACCCTCTCTTAAAACTCTCTAGCTTTTAGCAGATTTAGAGATATTTAGTTTCAGCTCACCTATTTCTTTTATAGTTGTTTTGATTGATCGGTCAATTTGTTACGTTGATGCCTAACCACTGGTTAAAGTGTGCCATCTATACCACCCCGTGACTCTTTCAGACTCAAAGATCTGGTTCCCCTACAGACGCTCAACCTCTTCTTGTTTCTTGCTCTGCTCAGGGGTGTCAGCCCAGCTCACAAACACCCGCTTGAGGAGAAACACTTCAGTGGGAACACCTTTCTGGATGGCTCCTGAGGTAAGACCGTTGGAAAGCATGGAGGTCACTTTGTGGACTGTGAATGTTGTTGTTTTTGGCGCACTGGTTTCCATAAGATTTCCATATGAGACTAGGGAAGAAGCTCTGAAGTTGTTTGGCTTCATTTCCATACGACTCCAGGCTAGAGGCTTCCATGGCTCAATGTATCTGAGGTGTTGAAACTATCAAAACACAGATTGTTGTCGTTCTGCCTCAGAACGTCTGTGGGATTTAGATTTTAACGATTTTTCGGTTTCTGAATGTTGAGGTAAGGAGACTTTTAACTGTATATTTGAGTTTGGTAAAGAAAAGTATTGCTGTGGTTTTGTTTTGTGCTCTTAATGTTGCTTTTCTTTGAAATGTCGCGCTTTAAGAATCGTGTATGTTTCATTTTTTCTATTGGCAGTTAGTGTAATTAACTTTTTTATTAAACAAATTAATTCTATTGTGTTGTAATGTTGTTTTAAAACACACATGGTTCAACAACTTTATTTGGCCAAAGTTGGTATGTGAATCTGAGAAAAATTCAAAAAATTTGGTTGCTTGGGGGAAACAGATTGGTTGATGGGGGAACTATTAATCATTTCATAAAATTCATTAAGTTGTCGAACCCCCATTTCTCTATGATGTTTGCGTTTGCAAGGGCCATTATACGCCCTTCTAAGCCTAGGGTTTAAATACTTTTAGCTCAGTGCTTGGTATGTTCCTGCACAGACTGATGACCTCCACAAATGTGGTGAATTTGAAATGTACACAAGATTATTAGTTTGAGTTACAGCTTCACAAAGTGTGACCCCCTGTTAAGTCAGTGGAAAGTTTTCCTTTAAATCTCAGTAATTCACCAAAATTCCTTTAGTGGTACCCGTCTGAAAAGCTGTCTAGGAGGAAAAACTAAAGTAAATGTTCAAAAGTAAAAGCCAGTAATTTCAAGTGAATTAAATAAAAAGATAACAAATGTCATGTATTTGAAAGTAAAAGTATTTTGCCTGTGAAGCTAGAGATTGTGATTCAATAGATGTTGCGGTAAATTTCGTTGTGTTCTTGTGGTGGTTCAAGCAGCAGACATTTGTTTGAATGTTCTGCAGTTCAGTAATGTTGCTGCTTGTGCGTGTGTTTGATCAGGTGATCGCCTGCGAGCAGCAGCTCGACTCCACATATGACGAGCGCTGTGACGTCTGGTCCCTGGGCATTACAGCCATAGAGCTGGGAGATGGAGACCCACCCCTTGCGGAACTTCATCCAATGAGGGCGCTCTTCAAAATCCCAAGGTAAAACGGCCTTGGGATATTTTAATTTTTAAAATTAAATGCTTAATCAGAGGAGATGGAATAATACACCTTTTCTGGAGCCTTGCAGCGGTCAGACTCCTGGAACAACTTCAGTGTGTTTAGTTTCAGAGCAGCTTCTATGAAAAGTATGTTTTATATAAATTACATTTAGATATGTTTTTCCAAAGTTTTGTTTTTACTCAATATTTGCTCTCATGTTATTTTGTAATTCATTTTTGTCTATATTTTAAAATGCTTTTTTGTTTTTATAATTTCCTTTTTTTTTTGCTTTTTAAACCTCCATGTGCATTTAGATAAAAAGTAAATATTTTTCCAATCCCCTGATCTGACCTGAACCTAAAGAACATGTTCTAATCCTCAACATCAAAGGGCCAATACTCATCAATAAATGGCCAAATTCATAAAACTGTTTTATTGACTTTTATGAATTTTGGAGACTCTTATATTCAAAGCAACATATAATTGAGAGAGCACGAGTTAAGGTAAAGTACACCAATCATCAATCAGTCTTATATTAAACAGAAGAATCAGATGAGGTTGAATTTAATGGTGAATAAAACCCTTTTTGACAGAAGCATCTCCTTCATGTTGATGTGCACCCGAGCATTTCCAGTGTTTCCAGCCAAACACGCATAGATGGAACTTTAGCTGCTCCTCTGAAACGCATTCGTCTTTGTTGGTACACGGAAGAGACTAAGCAATTTTCTTTCTGCTGTGCTCTGAAGGTGAAATCTGATTGTTTGCTGTTTTTTGCTGAACAGAAACACTTATCACTTGTGTCATCTTGATGGTGCAGCACTTTGGCGCGGCATGCATCTACTGAGAGTGAGGGATAATCTCCGAGCGCACGGCTAATGTTTTTGACTGCTCGTGCACTCGCTGCAGGCAGTCTTTGTTGGAATTCTCTTGTTCTCTCGGTTCTTCTGAAACACACACATACCCTTGTACCCCCGAACTCTTCCAGACCGAGAGCGAGCAATGCATCGTGACATGTCTGGAGCGCTGCCAACATAACATCCACAATGGTCAACAATCTACCACTCAAGTTTCATTTTTGGAATATTTGTATTGTTTTTGCAATATTTGTAGATGTAAAAAAGAATCTGTTTAAAGGCACCGAGGCCAAGGCACACGCTGACTGCATGTGAAGTGTTACTGTATATTTGTGTGACCCAGATCAGAGGAGACTGACGTCTCGAGCCCTGGGACAAACATGTCTGTGTTCACCCCCATCACAAACACCATCAGCACCACCTCCCACATACCGCTGCAGGGCAGGAGTTGAGGGGCAAAATGAACCCGAAATAAACACATCCTGCGAGTGCTGACGCAAATTCACAGAGAGAAATTTCCTTGAACAAATCAAGAGGAAGTGTATTGAAACGATCAATAAAATCTTTTTAAAATATCTCGCCTTAAACCATAGAATTAAAATCATGGTGCAGATATTTTTGCACTCAGAATGATCCTTTGACCAGAAAGTTTTACCAAAACTACAGATATCTAAAAAATTCCAAAAGATAAGAGTATTTATAAAATTATACAATTCCATGTCCTTGTTTCAATATGTAAACTCTACACTTAAAGACTTAGTAAAAATATGGAAAGTACAGGATGAATGGAAATTTTCATTCATTTTCAGCCCAATTTGTATTTATGATAATTAACTTAAACTTTCTTCTTTTAAGAAAAAATTGAAGCGACCCAAAAAATTTAATTTAATTTAATTGTATGATTTTTTTAATAATGTATTTATTTTTTGTTATTTTATATATTTCTGAACTGAATCTGTCTCTTCTGTTTTTTTTTTTTTTTTTTTAAAAAATATTTGAAAATGTAAAAAAAATATATATATTTAGAAAACATTTTTGCAAAACATCAACTAATCCCTAATATTTTTTTGTCCATTTTATTCACATTTTTAATCTAAACTGTTGGCTTTCTTTTTTAATTATTAACTCAATCATTTGATAGTACAGTTACCAGAATAAAAGTCCCCCATGCTCTTGAGCACTGCTATTGTCTGGTGGCTTTTCAGCGCGAGCTCTTAACTCTCGTTTTAAATTGCAAATGTTCTGTGTTCATCTGCAATCTTTTTTCCGCTCTGCATCTGTTTTTGAGATAAGGGTGTATGTTAATAGTCAGAGTGTTTCTTTGGCTGTGAGCGGCTGACGCAGGAGAGTGTGTGTGCGTGTGCGGGGTGCACTGTGTGTGATAAGCAGAGATGTATATGCCCCCCATTATGGTAATTAATGTCTGTCAGCCGCACAGAGAGCGCTTGGCGTCCGGACTGGACGAGGCTCCTGAAAGCCCTGCACTCCCTCGTTTAATCACCCCCTTCACCAGGACGCCTGCCGAGGGCTCATTAGCTCTATTGTTCCACAGCATTGGAAGCTTGTCAGGTCCTCCGTCGAGTGTCTATCTACGTGTATAGGGGAAAGCTTTTAGGTGGTCTCATGGAAGTGAACACATCTGATGTAAAAGCTCTCTCTATTCTCGACTCTGTCGTTCGTTTTGTCATGACATGGATTTTACTTGTATAAAAAATGGAATCCACAAATGAAAGATGCCAATTTTTGAAACATTGGTCCTTAAACCAGATGCTGGTAGCTTTGACACTGTGTGCAGCTATCAAATTCTGCTTGAAAATGATGTCTATATCCCCTTGAAGTTGTTCTGCAGCAGGAAGAATGAAGTGCTCTAAAATAGACGGCAACATTAACTTTGGACCTCGGAAAACCAGCAGATGACATGGAACCCCAAACCATCACTATCTGTGGAAACTTCGTGCTGGATTTCAAGCAATGGGGATTCCGTCCACTCTTCCTCCCTGATTTCCAAAAGAAAATTCAAAATGCACTTTTAGCAGAGAGCATAACTTTGGAGCACACAACAGCAGCCTTTCTGTCTTCAGCTTCTGACGCTGTCTCACAAAGAAAGCACATGTCTTGCATAAATCTGAGTCCAGCTGACTACTCTTTGTGAATCTCGTTTACCTTTTTCAATGGGTTTTGTGTCACAATCCTCTCCAGGGTGTGGTTATTCCTATTTCTCTGACATATTTTACCTTCCCATGGCCTTTTTATTAATGTGCTTGGACAGAGTTCTCTAACAGCAGCCTCTCTCGCTTTTTTCTTATTTTTCTTACCCTCCTTGTGCAAGGTGTCAATGGTTGTCTTTTGGGCAGCGGTCTTCCCCGTGATTGTGTAACCTAAAAAACTAGCTTGAGATACCTTTTAATTACCTTTGCAGGAGTTTTGAGTTAATTGGTGTTTTGAATAGTGAACGTTTTCACTAAATTCAAACTTTCTGAGATACTGAACTCTTAATAATGGACTTCCATTAGCTACCAGTTGTAATCGGCTGAAATAAAGGAAATTAACGAAAATTGAAAATTAAATTAAAGTGCGGAATGAACAGATTTTACAAGTTTCACCTCAGTGAGGTGAAAGAAACTCAATGTTTTCATTGTATTTTAAGTATTTGACCTGTATTTGTTTATGAATATGAATAAACTGCGGAGATTTGAATTTATTCCAGAACCAGCGATGCATCGAACCAAAGAATGATTCTGTCTTGTGTCTGATGGGATTTCTTTATATTAATATAATAAATATTAAAGAAACATTTGATCAAAAGTGCTCCCGTTCAAAGCTAAGAGTAATATTTTCACACCCGGTGATTCTATATTTGTATCATCGTATGATTCATCTCAGCAGAGTTTTTATAGCACTAATCTACTAATCTTATCAAGTGAGAAATGTTTAAAGGTAATGGGATCGCTTTGCTTCGAGCAGTTTCATTATTTCCTGATCTTGTCTCTGTGTAATTCTGCAACAGAAATCCTCCTCCCACTCTTCACCAGCCAGAGCTTTGGACCGAAGACTTCAACCAATTTGTTTGCAAGTGAGTCAAATTAAGTCATGGTTGTACCCCGCCTTTCACCCAACGTGTGCACCAGGAGAACCCCGGCTAAAGAAGAAGTGCAATGTTTTGTGCTCCTCAGGTGCCTGATTAAAGATTTTGAGCTCCGGCCTCACGTGCTTGACCTTCTCCGGGATGTCTTCATCAGGCAGATCGTGGGCAGAGAGAAGATCCTGCAGAAGCAGCTGATGGAGCTCATCGACGTCAACCAGCAAATGGGCAACATTGAGAAAACAAGGTGGATACAAGGCTCCTCCGTCGAGAACTGTTGTGTTCCATTGCTACAGAGAGGCAGTGACCTCCTTAAAGTGAAAACCTAATGTTGTGAATTTCACTATTACCAGCGCTTTAATTCTTCACGAAACTCTAATACATAACACGAAGTTAACTCTAGCTGAGGCACCGTTTCCTCTAAAGGCGCAGTTGGGGATCAACTGTTTTTGCAAAACGTGTCGGGAAAAGTTTGCTGCTCAGGACTCAAACATGATCCTCGCTCAACTATCTCAGTTACATTCTGTGACCAATTACTGGAATGAAATACGTTAAATTCAGTAGAATGATGTCAGAACCAGTGCTGCAGCAGCAAGAGTTGTGCACGGCTTTCTATGCGACCTAAACAAACGATGGATTCAATGAATTATTAAAATGATTTTATTTAAATGAACGCGATTATAACATTTGTTCTCTTTAAAAGTGAAAAACGTATCTAAAGTGTTCCTTAGATTTTATTTAATTAATCATCCATTATTGTGATTTATTTTCCGTTTATTATTATTACTCCAAAATGTTTTTGATTTTAAAAATGGACTATTGGTAATTTTGTGCTGTAATATTTGGTAAAATGGTAAATTTTTAGTTTTTTTTTTTCTGATTATGGGCATACAATTATTATCTATAAACGTTCCGTCACTAGTTAGTTTGCGCCTGTGGCTTTTGGACGTTTTGTTGATCTCAAAAAGCATCTAAAAGCATTGAGTCATGGATGGATGGATTCAAAGATATTTTTATGTTTTAATTCAGTTCACATTATTTCCAGGAATAAAATGAGCTTGGTGCATTAAAGAAAGAATTTAAACATCCTTTTAAAATGTTGCTTTATCTGCCAAGCTTTCTCGGAAACACCGAAAGAACAGAACGTGATTCCAGGTAAAGAGAAACTGGTGAACGCCAGGGTTTATATCCAAATCCTGCAGAAGAAGCTTCTTATGTGCAGACTCTCCTGGTGTTTTTATTAGTCCCCGATGTAATCAAGGTGTTCACTGTGAGTCGTTATGTTCTAGCAGCTTCTGTTGTACTTTTACATGTGTCGATGTTTTTGTTCCTGGCTGTGTGTTTTGAATGTTTGTAGAATAATATGCATTTTGTGATGTTGATTAATATGTTGTGTTGCAGGCATGAGCGCATCCACACTAAAAAGAACAGCTACATGAAATCTCAAAGTCAAACGCTGGATGATTCAGAGGATCTGGCAACCCTAGAGGTTCTAGATGAAGTAAGAACATACTGAGGGCACCCAAAGCCACACCACACACAGCATTTGATCAATACAAAGAGAACGTCCCCAGGAAATCTTTCCATCAGACAGCTCATTTTTTCTTCTTCTCTGTGCGTTTTCCAAGATCGTTTTTCAGGGAACTGCCATGTGAGCATAACTCATCCCAGCAGAGTCATATTTTAACTGTCAAGTGAATAAATAGACAGATTAGTGAACAATAACAGAGTTTGTATAGGAGCCCATTGAAGGTGATCGGTCAATGTGCAGGCGGTCTCATTGACACGCCATATATTTTGCCATCTATTATGGGAACGAGTGCTGACAGCGAGTACGGATTTTATGCTTCTGTCCTTGGGCTCGAGCCTTTAGATAGAGACTTGGGATTTGTAGAACTGTTCTGCCACCACATTTGGCACAAATGGGGGAAACAAATATTGCAGAGATTGTAACAAAAGTGAAAGTGACATTACGACCAGGTTTGGGGTGACTCATACTAGGAACGCTCTGCATTCAGTCCGTTAAAATGCACAGACACTGCAATGAGCAAACACTGGAGATACAGAAACATGCTGAAAGTACAGAAACGTGCTGAAAGTAGAGAAAAATTCTGCCAACACATAAACATGCTGCCAATACAGAAACATGCTGAAAATACAAAACATGCAGCCGACACAGAAGGGTGCAGTTGCAGTAATGTTACAAGTGCTGAAACAGGCAACACTGACTGATTTTAACCCTTTATTTTTGAAATTATCAATTGAAGACTTCCAGGTGGGAAAACTGACTCAGTTTTGTAACAATATAAAATGTACACATCTCTCCCTTGTTTTCAGTGGGTAAACTTGCAAATTCAGCGGTGTATCAAATATGACTGATTTGCAGATTTACTGTAAAGTGCAGCATCCTCACCGCGTGTATACACTGGTGATGGAGAGAAAATGGAAATGATTATTATTTTGGTGCTTATTGATGTGCATTGGTTTGTTAGAAAGGCCATCTGTCTTTTTTAATTGTTTCTCGTTTAGAACACAATCACGGAGCAGCTTCAGAGACGCTACGCAAAGGAACAGATCTACACGTATGTTGGAGACATCCTCATTGCAGTCAATCCTTTCCACAAAACCGACTTATACACGCCGGAGGTATGCATTTACTACCACAACTCTCACCTGGTACGGTCACTAGTCCGCGTGTGTCTGCTTTATATATTGAACCTGCACAAATAGCCAGTGTTTTGTCTCAGAAATCTAAAAGTTCCAATCTTAACTTTAGACACCTAGGGCTATTCGGTTTTTGGGATTATCCGCTCAGAATCAATAAGTGGCAAAGTGCTCTGAAACAATATGTAATAAATATTTTTAAAAAAAAGGGAACAAATATAATTGTTATAAAGCAGAAGTTTGTCTCTCTCTCTAACAGCATTCCAAGCTGTATGTAGAAGCCAAGCGGACGTCTAACCCTCCACATATATACGCCGTGGCAGACATTGCGTATCAGTCCATGGTCTCGTATAATGGTGATCAGGTAGAGGGTGTTCTACTATTTATTTTGCAGCTGTTTGTTATTCGTGACGTTAAACCCGTGTTCCTTTCTCCATGTGTAGTGTATAGTCATCAGCGGAGAGAGTGGAGCTGGGAAAACTGAAAGTGCTCATCTGTTAGTCCAGCAGCTGACTGTCCTTGGAAAGGTTTGGAGAGCACATTTATATTCTGTATGATGTACTCCGTGCTCGAAAGATTTCTAATACAGAACCTATGGAACCAATTCTATTATATATGAAGCATGGCTGCAGACAATAGTTTTTTTTAAATGCTAACATGTGACTGTTGCGTACAGCCTCTGCAATGGACAGACTTCAAGTGTCCCAGTCCCACTTCAAAAATTAAATATTTACCTTCTGTACGATAGCATTTATTGCTTCTGAATGGCACCATGAATATGCAAAATTGTCAGCCAATCAGAAAAGTCTAATATTTCGTTCATCTCGGTGGTGCAGTGATTGTGTGCCGGCCATGGGCGCATTCCCAATCACTTCCTGCTCTCGACCACTTTCCCTCTGGTCTTGCTTCACTGTCATAAAAATAAACATTGGGCAAGACTCTTAGATTATTATGTCAAGGTACTGCTGAAACAGGCTCATGGTGTTTTCAGAATGTTAACTCTATTGCTAGTGAACAGATTTGTAGTTTTAATTTTATTATTGCAAGAAGTGGCTAACTGAGTGGCTATCTAATGACCATTTAATCGATGCTAACAACAGTGACAAACTACATTTTTATCGACGCTAACAACAGTGCCTGGCAATAGTTTAATTGATGCTAACAACAGTGACTAACTGAAGTTATAAGAATGCTAACAGTGGTTCCTTATTTCTATTTTTCCACATCATCATGTATTGCTTGCAGGCCAACAACCGGAGCCTCCAGGAAAAGATCCTGCTGGTGAACAGTCTGGTGGAGGCCTTCGGTAACGCCTGTACGGTGATCAATGATAATTCCAGCCGCTTTGGGAAGTATCTGGAGATGAAGTTCACCTGTGGTGGCACGGTGGTGGGAGCACAGATCTCTGACTATCTCCTGGAGAAGTCCCGGGTCGTTCACCACGCTCTGTAAGTCTGCTTTTTAGGGTACATCAACACAATTTCATCCCAAAACTAACAATTCTTTTGTTTTTAAGTGGGGAACGTAACTTCCACATCTTCTACTATATCTACGCCGGGCTGGCAGAGAGGAAGAAGCTCGGCCTTTATAAGCTGTCTGACAGCAAACCTCCAAAGTAAGATGTGGAGCGCCTGATAACAGGCTGCTGGTCTTATCTCCACCCTCCACTGACGTCCTCATTTTAGTTTCGTCCTGTGTTTTGCTCAATTCCAGGTATCTCCACAATGAGAATGTTAAACTGGTGCCTGACATTGTGGGTAATGCCTTCTATAAAGAGCAGTTTGAGGCTATAGAACAGTGCTTCAAAGTCATCGGATTCACTTTGGAGGTATACAACATGCAATTAAGTGATTATCATCTAAAAAACTATTAATGAAGAGCAGAGAACAATGGCTGGGCGTGGAATTTAGTTAAATAGAGATGCTTTAGAGAATGAGGGGCCACATTAAAATGATTAAATGAATGATGCACTAGTTCTGATTATAAATATCCTAAAGATCGCAGTATAGAACTTTTTAAGGCAATGTACTGCAAGAGAACTGGTCAGCTCAGATGGTAAAAGCTGACAACTTATAAACCTAACTTTAATTTATTCAGCAACTCAATGCTTAAAGTTAATTGACACTACATTGTGGAACTTAAAAAAAAACTTAAGTATATGTGCAAACGCAAAAATTAATTAATTTGTGCACTTTTAATCAAAACATACAAATTTGAGTTACACTTTATATATTTAAATTCTCCAAACTACAGATGATTTGCTCAGTGTTAAAGTTACTGTTGTTAAGAGACTTTTTTTCATAACATTTCAAAACATTTAGGTCTCCAAACTCAAAAATCTAAGTTGTTGATAAAATGTATAAATTTGAATTTGAAGCTAATTTGAATTTGTTCATATAACATGCTTCAGCAGCTCCATTTTCAAACTACGGCCGTTGATACAACTTACGACACTTTTATTCAAAACTTTATAAGAGCCTAACAAAGAAATAGTCTCCAAACTCAAAAATCTATATTTGGGGGCTAAAGAAATTGCCATTTTATTTAGAAATAAAAAAATAAAAACTCAAGTTTGGTGGAAATGCATGTAGTTGTCTAAACTCACTTTGATCTGTTGAGATAATTGGTTTCATGTGTTGTAGGCCATTTTTTTTAAACTTAAAGATTGGAGTTGGCTTAAAGTATGTATGTATGTATATATATTGTATGTATATATTTCCTTCTTGGTGTAAATCAATACTCATCAAATTGGTGCTGGGGGGCTGGTGTCCTGTAGAGTTTAGCTCCCACCCTAATCAAACCTGAAGCAGCTAGTTAAGATCTTACTATGCATTCTAGAATCTTCCTGGACTGAATTCGGAGTAAAGGGTATATAAAAATCAATAAACCCTAAATATGTTCCCTGAACATGATCGGCCCCTAGAGGAACCCACGTTCTCACAGGGAGATGCAGAAACATCTTGGGCCCTCAGCGAGATGCCATACTTCCGTGTGCCTCAACATAACCAGTGAGGCTCAGTTTAGTTTAAAATATGTCCAGGTCAGCCATATCTGATGATTTGCGTATTGGCAAAAATTGGCGTAGCTCAGCAATCATGGGATTATAAGTGAAGTAATGTATGATTTTTATTCCATGACCTGCTGTGTGTTTGTCAGGAGCTGGGGAGTGTTTACAGCATCTTAGCAGGGATCCTGAATGCAGGTGATGTTGAGTTCACCTCAGTGGCTTCGGAGCACCAGACTGACAAAAGCAATATTTCCAACATGGCGGTTCTCGAGAGCAGTAAGATCTGCACATACTGCAGCCGTTTTCCTCAATAAGAACATGCATGGGTTGTACTAACTTGGACCGGTCCTTAAACATTGTTGACACTAGAAGCTCTTGAATTTTGGAAGTTCTTGCAGAGAACTACGGACTCGGGTTTGTTTCCAATTCTTTTCTCTGTGTGCAGCTGCATCGCTGCTGTGCATCCGTGCGGATGAGCTGCAGGAAGCGCTGACTTCTCATTGTGTCGTCACTCGAGGTGAAACCATCGTCAGGTCAAACACCGTGGAGAAGGCCGCGGAGGTGCGGGACGCCATGGGTAAAGCTCTGTACGGACGGCTCTTCGGCTGGATCGTCAACCGCATCAACTCTCTGCTCAAACCTGACAACCAGTCCGGGTCAGAAAACCAGTACGTTCAGATTTAATTTTTGGCTGGCGCAAACAACCATGCCATGTTCAAAGTCACTTTATTGTTCTGCAGGCAGGAAGAGAAGGGTCTGAACATCGGCATCCTCGACATCTTCGGCTTTGAAAACTTCAAGAGGAACTCATTCGAGCAGCTCTGCATCAACATTGCCAACGAGCAGATCCAGTTCTACTTTAACCAGCACATCTTCGCGTGGGAGCAGGTGAGACTAGATGTGCAATCTTTTGGAAGTCCCCAACAGCAGCTTGATGCACATGCAAGGTCAAAAATCACTTTCTTCGTCTTATTCATTTATTTTTACCATATTTTAAAACGACTGCCAAGTGCTCAATGTTTTCCTGAGAAAATAAATCTTTGGTTGAAAGTTGATGATCATCTCTTCAGCAGCCGTTGAGAGAAAAAGCATTTATGGATGGACAATCGTAACAGACCAGGTGACGTGTGATTGATCAGGATGTAGCATCATTTGTGATCGATTGAACTTGAAGTTTACTGCCTTCTGGGAACCACTTTTCACGTTTGTCGCTGTCTTTAAATACAGCGGACCTCAATTTCCTCCTTTAAGACAAAAAGAGGGCGGCACGGTGGCGCAGGGAGTAGCACTGTTACCTTCCACTTAGAAGGTTGTCACTTTGGCTCGCCCGTAAACAGTTTGGTTTCCTTGATGTCAAAAAAACAAGTTCCCATTTCTCTATGATGTTTGAAGTTATTTTTGTTTTGTTTTACCAATGTTTTCAGACTATTAGTCATTACATCGTTAACACTTTCTAGAGCCGGGGGTTCAAATACTTTTGCTTAAAGTTTGGTATGACCGATAACCTCCACAAGTGTGGTGTTTTTGAGGTTTCTATGAAGTTCTCAGTTTGAGTTTTAAAGTTTGACCCCCTGTTATGTCTATGGAAAATTTTCCAGAATTCTCAGCGATTTCTCCCAGAATCCCTTTAATGGTAAAATAGAAACGGTCTCGGTCTAACATTTAACATCTTTTCACAATAGAATCTTCGGCTCTATCAATCTATATATCTTGATTTTATGAGAGAGAGAGGTGGAAGAAGAGATGAATATTCAGTTTGTCTTTGACTCAGACAAGCGTGGCGGTTCCCCAGACGGCTTGGCCTGACTGTAGCCTTGAGGGAGAAAGTGATTTGCTGCCTTTAAACGTTTGAGACTAACCCACATTAGTAGAGTCATAAATCATCAGAAACAAGGCTCACGTCAGGAGCTGCTGACTGGGCTTCTGTTTCAGCGAGGGAGAGGAAAAGCGTGCTGGAAAGCTCGATTTCCCTCACTGTCGTCTCGCTTTCTCTCAGCAAAACACACAGAGACTGGGAGTCCTAGCGGTATGAGGACGTGGTTTGGAGCCACTTAATTCAGAAATGGAATTAACACAAGTTTTCTTTTTGCCTCATACTCAGAAGGTCATGATGCTCAAGGCAAAATGCTTCAAAGCTGTGGATAGATGTAGAAAGATATTTGTCTTGAGGAGAAATTCAGGTGCAAAACCACAACTGCAGCAAAATGTAAAGGTCATCGATACACATTCGTGGCAAGGAAATAAAGAGTTGTTGCCTGGTGAATGTTGATCCACTTCATTCCTACATTCCCTTGTTGATCGTCACAAACTGATGCCATCCTGCAGCAGGACCCCAACCTTAAGCCAGTCATTAAGAGCTACATTCAGACGAGAAGAACTGGAAGTAATGGCATGGTCTCCACAGAGATCTCTTGGGCTCAAACTGCAAAACATTGCAGAAGAGCTCATTTCACTTTAGTTGTTGGTGCAGTTCATTTTAAGACGTTTAGCTTAATTTTTCACCAAAAGTGCTGTCCACATTCAACTCTTTGAAGTCCTTGGGATCACCAAGGCCATCAGTCGCTGAGCTTCTTCTTGCATTGAAGTAATCTTTTAATATATTGATATTTTTCACATTAAACTCGAGAGTCGAAAGGTTAAAACCTTTTAGAGACAGATGTTTTTGTGGGTTTGTATTGGCTGGTTTCCTGGAGTTGTGCATCTTCAAAGCTCGAGCTCTGTGCTGGGTTTCTGCTCGCAGGATGAGTATCTGAATGAAGATGTGGACGCTCGGGTGATTGAGTATGAAGACAACCGGCCTCTACTGGATCTTTTCCTTCAGAAGCCCATGGGAATGTTATCGCTCCTGGATGAGGAGAGTCGCTTTCCACAAGCTACGGACCAGACTCTTGTTGGCAAGTTTTTTTTTTTTTTTTTTTAAGTTTTGCCTAAATATCATGAAAAGTCTCCTTTTTTCAGTTTTTTTCGAGTCATTAGGATTTGAACTGAAAAAAGATGCTTGGTCAATGTTGTTACCAAGTGGTGACAGAATGTGAGAACTTTATTCTGGTCTGAGTGAGCTCTAAAAACAGAAAGTATCATCTGTCGGTCTAAGGAGAAAGTAGATGAAAACCTTCAGCAAAGATGAGTTAATGTTCTTCCTGTACCAGAGCTTTTTCCATGACTTCACTTTTTTTATGGAGGTTGTGTCATCAGAAAAGGGTTGCGTCTGTGGGTGAACTGAGCCAGGAGCAGCAGATGTAAAAACCATCGTTTACATCAAAGTTTTTATAAACTTCTTTTTGCAAACAGAGAAATTTGAAGACAACCTGAAGTCCAAAAACTTCTGGAGACCAAAGAGAGTTGATCTGGGCTTTGGAATCCATCACTATGCCGGAAAGGTACACATTGTTTATTGGTGTTTATTTATTTAATTGGGAAATAGGAAGGTCACATGTCCGCTGTTTATTTCTGGGGGTCAAAGTTTTTAAAAAACTAATACTTTGTTTTAATTTCTTTTTCTTCCAGTTCAACATTGTCTCAGAAAGGGAAACCTTCATTCCAAATGTTCATTCCAATTTTTAACATTTTGCTATTTGTGACTAATGGGAAAAAATCTGGTCTTAAATTTAAATATTTGAAACGGTCAAAAGTCATTATTTCCATTTTCATGGATTGTACAATAAATAAAAATTGCCCTTTCATGTTTGTTTTCTTTAACATGCATTAACACTAATTCTCTGCATGCAAATTGTTGCTGTGGCTTCACTTGGTTCACTTTATTTATTGAATTTTATATATATATATATATATATATATATATATATATATATATATATATATAAATAATATATAATTATATATAATTATATATATATATATATATATAATTACAAAAGTACATTTTTGCAAATAGTTTGTGTACTATTTTTATTAATGTAAAAAGCAGTTTCACGGTTTAACAGAAAAGATCCATCCATCTGTTGGCGTCCTATTTGAGCATCATCAGCACTACCCTGCATCACATGCTGCCAGTGAACAAATATTTTAAACAAATTTGGCATTTTTGTCATAAAATGGTCAATTTAATTAAAAAATGTCATCTTTAGGTTGAAATCTTCTAGTTTAGGTGAAATATTGGCATCAAACCTTTTTGTCGGTCTAGATTACAGTCGATTGAATCTGGGAACACAATGTTTCTGTTTTTGCAGGTGATCTACAACGCCAGCGGCTTCCTGTCCAAGAACAGAGATGCTCTTCCTGCTGATATTGTCCTTCTGCTGAGATCCTCTGAGAATGAACTGATCCGCAAACTGGTCACTCATCCGCTCACCAAAACAGGTTTTACTGTTAAACACTTGACACCAACCAAAAAAATCTAGCAGACACTTCATCTGGGCCACACATGGCTCGAGTCTGGAAAGAGAGGTGTACCTTTAACTTTCTTCTGACTTTGACCAGTTGCGGCCCAGATTTGGTCCAGTCATGTCTGATAAAAACTGTGAAGCTTGAGACAAGCAAAGCTCATTGTCTAGCCAGAGATGGCCAAGATCCACATCACTATGTGTGTGTAGATTTAAAAATAACATTGTATTCAATAAGTTTCCTTGAGCATCATCGCTCAGTGATGCTGTGTCAGCCGCTGTCAGACAGAATTGATCTGACAGTGAAACATCCTCTTCTCTCATACATTAAAGTGAAATGTTGATGCGTTGGTCTGAATGAATGTATTCAGCTCTCCTTTCGTGGTGGAGCATGTGATGAATAGAGGTCACCTGATCGAGGGTCCCTTGAGAGTCACCGTGAATTGTTTCCTCTGGGATTTCCATCCCCGGCTTCATTCGGAGCTCCTTTGTTTGCCTTGGGAGCTGATGAGGCTCAATCCTCTGTCACATCACTGACCCTAGATCTCAGTGCTCCACATCTGGTTAACCTTGAAAGGAATCGTTGATTATCTCTGAAGAACACGTGTAGATTGGTGGCCATTTCCTTGACCTCTCTCTTTGTGCAGGTAACCTGGCCCACACCAAAGGAAAAGCTGTGGGTTCTGCTCGTACGGGCACACGGCACTCCCAGCGCACTCTTACCTTTGCTAAGGTACCTCGATTGACCTTCTTTCAGTTCCTGTTCGACAACATTCCTGTGAAAAATCTTGCGTTTATTCATAACGGTCTCTCTGACTTCTGTCTATTTGTTTCTTGCTCTATTTAGTCTCTTTTTCTCTTTGTCTCTTCTAAAGCTGGAATGTCTGACATTGTTGAGTACTGTGTCTTTCAGTGAGGTAAAAGGCCACTGTTCTCAATGTTTGCTCTGTGTTTGTGTACTTTGTGAATCTGTTTTCCAGGAAATGGCATTTTATCATTAATTCTGATAGCGTTACATACTTCACTTCAACCCCCACTATGGTATTTTCTTATTATAGCATCATTTTTGGCATCTTTGTTCTAAAAGGCTTAAATCTGCAACAAATCATTTAGCTTTTCGAAGAAAAGTGCTGTTTGTTTTTAGTACAGATGCCACACACTGTAAAAAATGTTCTGAAGTGTAAAATACTGTATTCCACAAAACATGCGAGAACTATTGTATTTACACCGTTATTACTTTTATAAAGCATGATCTCACAATTGAAACAGTTGAAAACTAGCCTATAAATTATACTTTGTGCTGTAAATGTAATTATTACAACATAAACCATTAAAACTTAATAACCAAAAAAAAAACATAATTATATACGCCTTTAAACTAGACGCTAACGAACCACAAATATTTTGATTTAAAGTCTGAAATTTGACAAGTATCAATTTTTAATGCAAAATAGTTTTATCACTGTAATAATCCCTTAAAAAAACAATATCTGTAAAATTTACAGTACAGTTAAACCAATTTACTGTAAAGTTATGGCAACCAAAGCTGGCCGTATTTTACTGTAAAATTTACAGGTTATTTTTTACAGTGTAGTTCTGAGATTGCATATTGTTACAAAGTATAAAATTTCCCATTGGAATCAATGGGAGAGAGTAGCTAAATACAAACGAGACAAACTGCACTCCTCTAAAGGGTGCCATGTTTTGAATCCATCAGGGAGTGGGTGTTTTAATACTCACACTTTTTTGCCCATTCAGTGGCTTGGGCTGCATGCTCAGGGGGAGGAGCTGGATGCTCAGTGGGTGGGGCATATCTCGTTTGCAGCTTAGATTAATATGGCCGTACATAGAGGCTGAGATCTGATTGGACAAAAAAATGTAACATTCAGACACAGCCAGGCGACACTATTGGAAAAAAAATAACGTGATTTAATCAAACACATAGTAGGATTTAGTTTGTGGATGCTTCTAATGGCAAGAGAGAAGGTCCTGATGGCGGTTACTGAACCTTGGATTAGCATCTCATTTGCAGAACTGAAAAACACTTTGTACCATTTCCTGAAATCGGTCTGTCTCCTGTGACCCAATCATTAATGCGTTCAATTGTTTAGATCCTTTGATTCACATTAGATAGAAGAGTCCCCATAGAATTGAAGTAATGTAGTTTTATTTTAAAAGCTTCTAAATGTGTTTCAAGTTTTTTGTTTTCTTCCATCGGGCGTGTTGTCAATGCTAGGAGAGAACATGAGCTTCTCTGAGCGCTTTAAACACATTGAGAGGACCTCTTTGATGAGGAGATGCATGCATTCATTCATTCATTTGCATGTGTATAGAAAATTTCACATGGAAGTTTCCATCCGTTATTAGTTTGAAAAGAAATGCACCTGTGGCAGAGATTCTGCTTTGTGTCGAACACCTCGATGCTGAAACTCTCACAGTTCCGGATGAGATTCTGTCTCGCTGAAAACTGGCTCTGTCAAAATAATGTCATCTTCTCACTATTACACTGAATCTAGAGTCTTCTTTGAAGACTGATTAACTCCGCAAACACAGAGTTAAGTTCATTTAAATATATAAATATATATTTTTTATGCATATCATGTTGCACTTATAGATTTCTTCACATTTGCAGCAAACAGGCAGGACTATTTCCCCTCTCTTAAATCTTAACTATACTCTTAAATGTATAGATGGCTATGGTTTTATAAGCTGCTCAAGGGGTGCCCTTTTAAAAATCAAATAAGTGTTTTGTTTGTTTTCCTTGCAGGGGATGTAAAGTCTCGTAAAACTACATATATGATAATATTTGGCACACTGCTGTAAATTATAGAGTATTGAATTTCATTCTGTTCCTAGAATCTTGCTCTAATGGTGCTCAGTGCCTTTAGTGGCAGTAAATCAATATTCTTGTATGTTGATGACTAGGAAAACAGCACCTCTCTTTAAAATGATTATTTATCGCATCAAACGTGCAGAGGCCTACGGGTGCTGGTCGTAAAAGGCCCAATGATTCCACAGGACAGAGGAGGTTAAAACAAAACGTTATCTTCCTGATGAGGCCTCTAGTAATAAACATTATATCCAAGGTGTAATTTCACATTTATACGTTTTCACATTTTACAAATTGGATTTTGTTATTTTTGCACAGGCAGAAGGCACAGGAGACACCACCCGTCACCCCAGAGAGAGCACGAACATGAAGACGCAGACCGTCGCTTCTTACTTCAGAGTAAGTGCTAAAGTAATATTGAAGCCATGGCTGAATTTGGAAAAACTTTTGTTTTTCAAGCATATTGCTTCTGTAAGAGAATCAAGGATGCACTACAATTTCCACAGTTTTGCTGGAAGTTTTGGAATTGTTTACATTAGGTTTCTGTTACACCACTGGCTGGTCAGTCATCAGTATTTAAATAAATTATAAAAGTAATTCATTTTATCCAAATTTGATCAGATTAGATTTTCAAACTAGGTTTTAATACTTACTGTTGCTATAGAAACTGCTATGTGTTTTTTTAGATTTTTTTTTTTTTTGTTTAAATAAAATGATTTACAGATTAATTCCAATATCTTCTTTTACGTGGCAACTCCTCTAATATACCTGGATTCTTGCTCTCATGTTCATCGTCTTGCTTTACAGTACTCTTTAATGGACCTCTTGTCGAAGATGGTGGCAGGGCAGCCGCATTTCGTGCGATGCATAAAGCCGAACAATGATCGTCAAGCCCACAAGTTCGACAGGGAGAAGGTTCTGATCCAGCTCCGCTACACTGGCATCCTGGAAACAGCCAAGATCCGCAGACAAGGCTACTCTCACCGCATCCTCTTCAACAACTTCATTGAGAGGTTAGATGGCCAACACTAAAAGCCAAAAGTCTTGTCTGAGCTGCAAAAGCTACTGAAAGGAGGGTTCAACCATCGGCTTTAAAAGATTAACATGTTTACACTGGTCTCTGTCTGCTGAAGAAAATGCTTTATATTCTTTATTTCTTCAAGTGACTTTGGCATTTCCTGTTCTAAAAGGAAGGAGCTCCATAGCAACCAGACTGTTTACCGTAGCAACCATTTTGGCATATCTCTATCTCAACTTTGGAAAATAATAGAGACATGGGCCTTGATTTATTTTATTCTTATTGGAAACATCATACTATGTCACTGACCCCTCCACGGCAACCAGACTGTTTACCATAGCAACCAAATTGGCATATCTCTATCTCTGCTTGTGAAAGTCACAGAGACATGGGTGTTGGTTCATTTTATTCATATCCATTTATTCAACATCACTTTAGACATTTAGTTTTTATTGTTCATCATGTTTCTAGGTAATATCATAATCTTGATTGGTTTTAATAAACCAAGGTTCTGTTTAAAGTCGTAATGAAATTTTCCTGTGTATAATTATTTGCTTAATGTTGCTTTATCCCCAACACATTCCAGATACTCCATATTAGTGTTTCGAGCCACTGAAGAGCCAGCTATCAGTCCAGAGACGTGTGCCGCGATTTTGGAGAAAGTCAAGCTGGAGAACTGGGTTTTGGGCAAAACGAAGGTGTGTAAATGAAAGATATTCGACTGTTATTTGCACCTCAGTTGGAGCTCAAGCAAAGCTCACGAGGGCTTTATGTTCAGGTCTTTCTGAAGTACTATCACGTGGAGCAGCTGAATCTGATGGTCAGGCAGTCCACCGAGCGGATTGTTCTCATTCAGGCGTATGTTCGAGGCTGGTTGGCGTTCCGACATTATCGTTTGATGAAGGAAAAGAGAGAACAAAGCGCCGTGGTTCTACAGTCAGGTCAGTTAGAAACTTATAATGCACTTAGGAAATAAAGTAGAACGTTCAGATGTCAATTGCACCTGACTGCAATCTTTTACTGTAATAACCAAAAGCTCTTACATCTCATCTGCCTTCCAGCTTACAGAGGACACAAAGTTCGGAAAAGAGTGGCTGATGACAAAAGCAAAGCAAAGTTTGATGTGGCCTTCACCAAGTTCCAGGCTTGTACGTCACGAACGTGAAAGCAAAAGGGTTTTGAAGCCAACTGCAGTTGATAAAAGGCAGAATGTTGTTGCAGTGTGCCGGGGGTATCTGGCAAGGAAGAAGTACAAGGAACTGGTGGATGAAAAGAACAAAGCAGCAGCTAAGATCCAGGCCCACTACAGGGGAAATAAGGAACGGAAGAGCTTCCAGAGGAAAAAGTAAGAAAAGAACGCTAGCTTGCATTTGGAGTATTTAACAATCTAAACGCCAATGCAATCTGTGCATCATTCATTCATTTTAAAAGTAAATGTATATAAATAGATAAATGTATGTGCTTTATTGTATTATTTTTAATAGGCCAAAAGTGAATCACAAATCATGAATCCACAATACCTTTAAAATATATGTATATATATTTTCACCCAATAATCCATGTGACAGTAGTTTTCCAGAAAGTAGTTTTTTTTTGGCAAAGGCTGTTGGGGTTTTATTGCAAACAAACATTGAGTCTCTGGAAAATTGGTGCATTTTTATTGTTGTGTATTTCCAAAACCAAGAAGAGTAAAAGTTTGTTGGCTTAAAAAAGCCTTTTCCCATGTATTTTTGATGCCCATTAGTGAATGGTACATTTTTAACCTGCTCTAGAGCCTGTTCAAAGACTTTTGCACAGTATCAAATCAAATCAAATCACTTTTATTGTCACATCACCAGCAGCGTGTGAGCTGTGGTGAGTGAAAAGCTTAGGTGCAAGCTCCAGTCAGTGCAGACTTACAGTACAACATACAAATACAGATAAGACATGAAACAATATATACATTAAACAATAAATATAAATATAAATATGCTGAGTTGCAGGTTGGTTGTTATGGATGTAATGGATTGATGGCTGTTTAAGAAAAACAGATTTCAGCTGCTGAAATTACCTGGTATGTTCCTGTACAGACTGGTAACCTCCACAAGTCTGAGTTTGAATGTTATATGAGAATCTCAGTTTGAGTTACAGTTCTACAAAAGTTGACCCCATGTTAAGTCATTGGAAAATTTCCCACGAATCCTTCAGTGATACCAGTCTGAAAAGATATAGGCACTACAATTTCCTGGTGGTGCAACTGTTTTTATTTTTCACAGGGAAGAAATGCAGAAGAGCAAATCTGAGAAGATAGAAGATGTGACTGAAATCCCACCAGAAACAGATGGCCCAGTTTCAGTAGAACCGCCACAGGAAGAAGGTGTAGCAGAAACGGATGATGCTGATGAGAAAGCAGCTGTGGTCCTCCAGAGCAATTACAGAGGTTACAGAGAAAGAAAGAAATTCAAGGAGCGTCGAGAACGAAATAAGACCTTGACTGGAGATGAGCTCAACGTCTCCTCAACCACCCCAGAAGAAGATCTGGAGGCTGTGGGGGAGAACGTTGAAGGAGGAACTGTGGACACAGAAGAAGAAGCCAAGGCAGCTACTGTTCTCCAAAGCAACTTTAGAGGTCATAAAGAACGTAAAAGACTCCAGGAGGAAGGGAAGATTCCTGTCAAAGGGAAAAAAGAAAGTGCCACAGTCGAAGAGGAGCTTCCTATTCCAGATCCACCACCTCCGGAAGAACTGCTGGAGTTCACAGAGGAAATGGAACAGGAGGATGGAGTTCCTGGACCATCAGGAGAAGAGGAAGAGGCCAAAGCTGCCGTGGTCCTTCAGAGCAATTTCCGAGGTCACAAAGAGCGGAAAAGACTCCAAGAAGAAGGCAAGATCCCAGCAAGAAAGGCCAAGGAGGATCTACCACCTCCTGAAGTGTCTGAACCAGACATTGAAGATCTTCCACCACCTCCCTTAGAGCTCGAAGAATTTGACTTGAACCCATCGGGAGTGGATGAAGAGCATGCTGCGACTGTTCTGCAAAGTAATTTCAGAGGTCACCGGGAGAGAAAGAGATTGAAAGCTGAGAGAGAAACAGGCACAGGAGGAGGAGGAAAAGAAGAAGAAGATGGAGAGTTGGAGAACAGGGAAGTTTTAGACATTACAGATGTTCAGCTGGAGCGGAAGGACGTGGAGGAGGAGGAGGAGGATGCACAAACTGATGGAGGACTGTATGATGAGGAGCAGGCTGCCATTAAGATTCAGAGCAACTTCAGAGGGTACAAAGACAGAAAGAACCTGAAGGCAACATCTCAAAAACAAGACGAAGAAGTCGAGTCGCTCTTCAAACAGGTATGGAACCATCACAGTCTTTGCAGATTAGCAAGCTAAAAGACGTTCAGCTCATGCTAGCCGGTTTAAGCTGCTCAAAAACTGGTTAGAGCTAGAAATGATTAGGTGAACTCAGAAATCGTCTGGCACAACCACTGCATATGAAACCAAACAGTTTGTTCTGGCCCAGAGGTGGCCCACACCCTGTAAAGTGACATTGCGCATGCAGAATTGCTGTGCGTTCTCAGAACAACTCTGGCTCCCCAACTATATGCTGAGTTACAGAGACAACAATGCCCTCAGCAACTTCCTGGTTGTGATGTCACTTCCTGTTCTATCTCAGAAATCATCCAGACCATACAATTAAACATATATATTTTTTAAAAGATTGTTAAAATATGTTGGTGTTTTCCATTTCTGTCCTTAACAGTTTCAGCGATTGGTTTTGAGATTTTACTTCCTGAATGACATATTCTGGTTTTAAACAATGACACTAAAACATCTCCATTACCTCTTACAAAGGTCCTAAAAGAGCAATATTTGGCATCACCTGAAAGCTTAAAGCTCTTCTTGACCAATATATGTGGATTAATTTGACGCTTTTCAAATTTAATAGCAAAAATGTAGAAACAAATATCTCAAAATGCCCTGGAGTAGAAGAGACACAGAAGTTTTGGACCAACCTATACAAAAAAATTATGTGATTAAATAACTAAAAGTAGGTTTTACGGGTGCAAAGGTTTGCCGTCATCCTTTAAAGGGATTTGACATTTTACTAAAGTGGATTTAGCAAGTGGATGCGCAGGAAATGCAGTGTTTTTTAGCTTTTTTTTAAACTCGTCTAGGTAACCAAGGCTTCCGAAGACTATCTTTCTCTGCAGAAGAAATTAAACGAAATCATCCTCGCCCATCAGCTCAACCCCAGCAAAAATGGGATGTTTGTGAAAGGACTACCGATGAACGGCTACATGGGCTGCTACTCACCGCCAGGTAACTAATGTGGTCTATCTACAGCTCGTGTTAAAACGATAAAAGGGTAGTAATTACTTTGTTGCAGGTGATGAGAGCATGCAATTTAATGCAGGTAAATACTCTGAGATATCCAAGAACTGTATTATATCAGAGTTGTTATATCGGTTATATCAATATCTGTATTATTTCGGTTTTGTTACTTTTTTAATTATAAGTTGATTGGGAATCGGCATTAAAAATGCTCTACGACAAAAAAATTTATTATGTTTAAGTGTGATCTAAATATTTGCATGCTCTCTATAAGTGAAGAGAACCTCTCAAAGAAAGAAAGTCTTAACTTTGTTTTCTTGTTTTGTCTTAAACTTTCACTGACTAAATACTTATAATAATAATCATATAATCATCTTATAATAATCATATTTATTATTTATTTATTTTTTGGGGGGAAGGGGGATTGATCTCCTGACATTGCAACTAGATTATTCCTTCATTCTCATTCGGATCTCTTTTATTTCTCTTTTACAAGCTTGAACTTTTCAAATCTGTTTAGTGAGATCTCTGTCATCGTTGATAATAAACAACGGTTATTTGCATCTTTCTAGAAACAATTACTGCCGTGCAATCACAGTTTCACGTGAAAGTGCCCTTTTAATGGCGGCCAAATTTCCACGCACATGAAAGGTCTTTAAATGCTAATCTTATTGCACGCCAAAGTGCACTTGCAATTACAGGAAGCATTAATACAAGAGCTGCAAATTGGCTTTTTAGCTTTGAGCAATCAAAAACTGCTGATGACCTTTCAAGAGACACATTCAATAAATATGACAAACTCTTGAGCTCGTGCCCGCTGGTCGTGCAGGACGGTGATTAATTTGCTTTACGCCGGACACTTTCTACATAACATCCAGTGCTTGATTAGGGAAGATTAGGTTCTAATGCACCAAAGGTCACGTGTGTTGATCTTTAACGTGCGATTAGAAGATTTCCTGTGTTTCTACATGTTGCTGTCAGTGTCAGAGTGGACGAACTTCTTTTTCGCAATGAAGAATTGCAATCTGGACGATTACGATTGGTTCAGACCTGTTTTGTGTTTAACCTGCAGTGTGTCTAATAAAAGAGTTAAAGATAAATAATTAGTTAAAATTACTAGAATTTAATTATCAGTTCATGAAAGAAACAAAGAGAAATTTACAGCTTCTTAATTGTTTTTTTTTTTTTTTGCTTGCTTGAGGGAAATTCATCTGCAAACAAAGAGATTATTTTATAAAAGCACTCCAATAAATATTCCACTGCTGCTTTAATGCACCATTGTTCCCCTCCCATCGGTCTGTCTGAGCGCGGTTTTGACGCTTGAGATTGATTTTTAGTGTTTAATTACAAATAGTGAGGCCCAAGGGGTTAAACCATGCCACACATTTTGTTTTCCGATAAGAACGATGGGGTCAGAGGTGTCTGTGTGTTTGTGCTGATTCCTTCTATGGGGAATAGAGGGGTTCTCTTCGTGCCGTGTGCATTAGAAGATTCTAAAAGAGCCATTGTGAGCTCACAGGAGTTTCCTCAAATGTTAAAATGTCAATATCATTTGATTTCAAAGCTGCAGCAGATTCGAAGCAGTCGAGAACATCTCGTCGCACACAGCCACCCAAAACCCTGAACACACCCGAGGACTCAACGTACTACACCCTACTTCACGTGAGTCCACACCATCACACGCTTCACCTCAGGATCATCAGGAGCTTGGTTTTTATGCTGGTTCTTTTCCAGAGGTCTGTTCAAGATGATAAAAGGAGGCCGAGGAAACAAAGGTGAACATTTAACACTCTCTGTCCACACAAAGATTAGTGCTGTGCTGTGACTGTACAGGATATATATGTAGAATATCATGAAAACTTTGCAGGTCATTTCATTCAAAAAGTGAAATCCAAGGAGGTTTAGCCGTAAGAATTGGTGCTGGTTTGAGGGTAAAGGGTAGAAACACAAAACAATGGTTTGATTTTAGATTTCTCTTTTGTTTTGTAAATGTATTACAGTGAAACGCTGAGATTTCCAAAGCTCAACCATGCTTGTCATTCTTTGTAATCCGTTTCCTTTGCCTCCACCAGCCCCAAAAAGCTGGACAACGATGACCAGTACTACCAGGGATTGTCGAGTAGTAAATCCACCAGTCTGCCCAGTGAGAGACGTCGCTCCAGCAGACGCAAAGCTTCGGCTGAAAGAAGACGCTCTTCTGAGAGATCCCTGTCTGACGTCACTAAATCTGACGTCCCCAAAGACCCAAAGAACCAGAGGTGAACGAAGGGGCAAATACCTTTTTATTCCTGCAGCACTTTGAATGCTTCGAATCGGGTTCATGAGATGCACTCTGTTCCAATGTGTGTTTTTTTTTAGTCTTTTTCTGATTACAAAGAATGAAAAAAAACACATTACAGGTGCGTGGTGCCCAAATCAGAAGAAGATTAGAATCTTGTAGTGATTTAGTTGAGAGATGGAGGATTTGGAAGAACTCTTATGATTCTGCTAGAACTGGGTCATAAAAAGGTAAACTGAGTAACAAGGTATGCACCAAAGGACATAAATGTATCCTAGGAGGAAACTACAATGGAATGTTTGGTATCTTCCTGCATTAATTGGAACTTTGGGATCGATATTAAGAACTATTTGTGTGTTTCCTGGCTTAGCTAGAGGTTTTGAAAAGACAACTCTTTTCAGCGGTGGTTGTTTGGGTCTAGATCAGCAAAGATGCAGATTGTTTTAGCACGGAAAAGAAATATTGTGTTGTCCTGTGGGAGAGACTTGATAAAGTGTCTCCTTTTCTCAGTTTTTGATGAAGTCAGGCTTTATCTGGCTGTCTCTACCCACAGACACTCGTTCTCAAGGATTCCCTCTTCAGAGAGTCAAACCGAGGACAACCCTTATGACTACAGGAAGATACTGAGGAAGACCTCCCAGAGACGAAGGCTCATCACTCAGCCGTAACATGGAACAGCAGCATCTCAAGGCCTTCTGTAAATATGTGTCAGAGCAAAGGTTTTCGAAGCCTTCACTGACTTTCAAAAGTCACAATTATGTTGGAAAACCTTTTTTTTTCATTGAAACAAACAAATGTACAAAATGTGTATTTTACGATGAAGCTGATCGGAAGTGTCATTAAAATCATAGAAAAGCAGTTTTTCACGCCATTTGTTTTACTTTTGTAACTCAGAATTGTGGTTTGTTATACGAAGGCTTTTTGCGTAACTCAAGACACTGCTGTAGCCGGAAATAGTTGAGTCCTTGTACAGAATGTGATTCTACATTTCTATTCAATAAATGAGATTTAATTGATGGAGCCAACGGGGCGTTTGTGCTCCCCTTGCTTTATATTTAACTCAGGTTTTTCTGTATAATTCTGTAAACTCTTTGTGAATAAAGATTGGTCTGTGAAGACTTTACTAAACCAAGCATTTTATTTGGACTTAAAATACTGCCTAGATTGGAAACTATGTGGTTTTACTTTTTTATTATAACAAACATTTTCTTACTTTTTATTAATCATTGCTGAAATGTATGTCGTTCTGTTCAGATTTATCTAAAGTTGTTTTTTATTCTAATAGCTTTACAACAGATGGCACTATTAGTTTAGCATCTAGCCACATTTTGTTCTGGTTTGTTCCAGTATAAAAAATGTTATATCATGTTTTCCAGAATTTAAACTTTTTAAACATTTACCAGAGGAAAATGAATTGTTGATGTATTGATATTTATGGTGCCTAATCTGTTGAACATCTTAATAGATCATTCTCATGGAGATAACTTCTCTGCGGACAATGGGCCTGTGTCGAAAAGTAAGTCTTATGTTCCTTTATCATTTTGTCTGGTGCTTCATTACAGTGCAGCATCCTCATCACTTCCCCGGGAGGACCTGTAGACCTCACAGTCACTGCATCCTGGTTTTCGCGTGAGGTTCATGGAAGTATTTCTCTGTTCATTTCAGTGGGCTTCAATTGCCATACTCCTACAACATATGCACATGAAACCAAAAAAATAACTAAAGCACAGATGCTTTATTATGTAAACGCAACTTTTCTGATATTCCTAGCATTTTAGGGTTGTTCCTTCAACAAAAACATGCCTCATTTATTTTCAGAATCTTTTATGCATGTGTCTGTAATTCTATGTTTTTTGTGAGCTGAAAACAGCTCCATGTTCATAGCACCACCCATAGTTCTAGCCCCGCCCCCTCATCTCTGTGCACAACTTTTAAAGCACCGCATGCTTTTGTCGAATTCTGACTGACGGGTTCTGTCTACTGCAACATTTTACAAGGGGTAAAAATGCAGTTTTGTTAATTGTTACAGTTCGTAAATACGCTCAACAAAACAACTGGCAATTATTTGATTAAATTAGTTGATCATTTTATGATCAGAATATTATGGTTAAACCAGTTCCAGTTATTTGTTTTATTAAATGCGATACGTGTGGCATGATTAACAAAAACTAGTATTTGTTACAAATACAAACTAGTAAAAAAAAGTATTTATCTGATTTTAATAGTTTATAAACAGCCTGATGGATGTTTGGATGTTTCTAATGGCATAAATCACATGTGCACTTTCTGATTTACAGTAAAACGCATGAGAAGCACGTGCGCCATGCTTAGAAAAGTTGCAAACGTCGTCTTCATTTGCGTTCCCTTTCCAAATGTCCAAAGGAGCTTGGTTTTGAGGGGTTTGAGGGCGAGCGCAATTCTGAATGTCGCGGATCGTGGAGCAGTCAGGAGCTCCTGCTGCTTCTGTTGATCCCTGCTGTGAAGCAATTATGGAGTCACAAAAAGCTCAGTGCGGGTGGTTCGCCGGGAGGGGCCCAAACTAATCCGAGTGGTCACGATGCACGACGCAAAATTGTTCGTCATGACCCGAATAGCGCCGGAATTTCTCTGGTGACGTGATTACGCGATAATAAGCTTTTGGTGCGAAGTTCCAAGTTCCGTGAACTGTTTATTGCCTTTTGCTGCTTTCAAACTGGAGCCGTGTGAAGGAGAATGAAGAGCCATTGGATGTCTGTGTCTCCTTCAGTGCCAGCGTTACACCGTGAGCTCAGTGACGCTTTCCGCCTGCTCATTGCGCACGGCGCGCCGACTGAATAGAGACGCTCCGCTCCCCGTCTAGGCGCTTTGGACACTCTTTATGAGCTCCACAGCATTTGAGTATTGTCATTTCAAGCGTTTGGACCGTAAACGCGTCGCGGACGCTGCGGTGTTCTCAGTGCACCGGGCGGGATTCAGCACCAGCGCTGCGGACAGCTCTCGTTCCCCGGTGACGCGGGTCTGGATGGCCGCTGCTTTCGCGTCTCTCTCGCTGCTCTGATCCACTCGCTCCGCGATGGCGTCCCACGGCTTCTGGTTTACGCAGGGGGGTGAAAACCCAGCCGGTAACGGCAGCCAGAGCCCGAACACTCGTAAGTGAAAATTAAATTCTGTGCGATTGTGGGGTTGTTGGGGTTTTTTTTCGCGCAAAAGATACCCAAATGTGTGTCAAGGTTAATGTAAATCCTTTAAATATGATGTTAAACATCTGGTTTCACACGGACATCTTTCTGATGTGCATGGAGGAAGTTTTAAGAATTTCTGCGCTTTCTCGTTTCAGCCAGAGCTTGGTGCCAGGCGGCGGCCCAGAAATTCACAGGAGGCATCGGATCAAAATTGTGTGGTACGTTTATTTTTAGCATGCACTTCATAATCTTTATGACTTATCAATTTTTAGACAAGAGATGTCAGATTTGAAACGAAATGAAAATACTAAATATTTTCGATGACATTCATTCTGAGCTCTGAAAGTCTGAATCAAATGAGCTGACGCTTTTATAATATGTATTTCGATTCACATCATCGAAATTATTTCTTCTGTAGCTCTGTTAAACGTCGGGGAGGCGGAAAAAGCATCGCAAGCCCCGGTTAAAACCGGAGATGAGTCTCCAGCCGAGAACTGCGGCTGCAACAAACCCTGCGACTGCTCCAAAGCCCCCGCGTGCTTCTCTGACCTCTATTCAACAGGTATGTTGTAATTTCTGAAGTGAAATTGGTTATTTTATGACTGGTTTTGCTCTTTTTTTAATACAAATGAATTCGTCGTTTGCCGTATGAAGCGTATCACGTCGAAAATAATTGCAATTCTTTTGATTTCCATAGTGTATAATTGTTATTTTTAAATAAAAGAATATTTTTAAAACATGTTTCATTTTCAATCAAAAATAACACCATTTCTTTTAACGTAGGTTGTAGTATATAATAAAACATTACACAATGCGACGGTTTCTGTTCCCTGTCTGTGAATTTCGATCATGTCCTTTTGGCGTTTTTCAAGGTTAAACGACGCTGTTTCGTTCGTGATTGCTGGATAATGTTTTGTTGGTTAAAATATTATTTTTTTGTTTGTTTTATATTTCCCTAGATCTTCTTCCTGCACTGGACGGGGACGCGAAGACGATGAATTTTCTGCAGGAGGTTGTGGATATATTGCTGGCTTATATCGTGGAGTCTTTCGACAGGTCTACGAAAGTGATTGATTTTCACTATCCGAACGAATTGCTCCAAAGGAATAATTGGGAGCTTTCGGACGAACCCGAGACTTTAGATGATATTCTGATCAGCTGTCGCGCAACGCTCAAATACGCCATCAAAACTGGTGAGCATTTTCATTATTAGAATACAATTATTATTGCATGCTTATTTCGATTTAACACGCTGTTTTTTACACGTGTGGTGCGTTTTAATACTTTGTCCACATGTGTAACTGATCGTCAATATTAGAAATGCTCAGTATTTTTATTGTGTATCTCCAAGCGCGTGCACGTTCATGCCTCGAGGCGTCAAGAGACTGCTTTATTTCCTCTTTTAACAGCTATTTTCTATACGAGAATAATAATGATGAAGGCTTAAAACCAGAAATTGTGATTGATCTCTTTCTGTCCGCCCCGTTATCCTGACATTTTCACCTATTTTCCTGCTTTGTGTTCTTGCGCATGCGCGAATTATTCATAGCCTCAAATTTAGGCATACATTTTATAGCATAAAAAACCCCGTTAAATTATCTATAGTTTCATGGTAAACATTCATTCTGTGTTTGTGCTCTTTGGTGTGTTTATCTCCAGCACACCCCAGGTATTTCAATCAGCTCTCCACCGGGTTAGACATGGTTGGCTTGGCTGCGGATTGGCTGACCTCCACTGCCAACACCAACATGTGAGTGTGTGAGAGTCCTCCATTACTCCCTTTGATTCTATTTCATTGGCCTTCTTCCTCTCCTTGCTTGTTTTGGCTGGCTCAAGCTCGATTAAGCAAATAAATCAAAGCTGATTCTTATACAACTCTGTGGTTTCATCTTGAGCTTGTTAAGAGAAGGAGATGTTAGACTGGTTTTCATCCCATGTAAAACCTCTCTTCATCACTGGCTCCCCGTTGCAGCTCTTATGTATAAAGATCTGGTGGTTGCCAGTTCTGAGTGGAAGGCATTGCGCAGGAGTGTGATGTTTTCTTTGTTGATCACTGCAACTATGATACTCAATGTTGCCCATTTCTTTGTGCTTCTTCAAAATCGCTTGAACAGCACATCGTGAACCCCCAGTCTGCTTTGAAATGCCTGTTGGGGAAAGACCGTGTTGATGCAGCATAACTACCTTGTGTCTTGTTGCTGTACTCAATGTTACCTTGACAAGAATCTGTCTTTTTTTTAATCTCACCTTTAGTTTAGTTTAGTTACTCCTCACTCAGGTTTAAAGCCTCCTACACAGTTGTTTCTGTTCATGACCTTCAACTTAAAGACCATTGGCAGCTATTTGGTAAAATTGATGGATCATACACCTGACTATAATCCTAACAAAACTTGCAAGTGTGCTTATTTGACTTGATTTTTTTTTCCTTTGTTGGCATTCTTTGTTTATATGTTTTATTTTTCCACACCTACCTTAAACATTTGCACGGTACTGTAGATATAGAGAGTAACCACAATTTTAAACAATTAACTACATAATATTAAGAAACATTCTGGGCGTTCTCCTGTCCGCATCATTTTCCTTACATCCCCACAATCTAGCTCAACTGAATATGACTTAAAGCACATGTTTAAATTCCAAGCATTTTGGTAAAACTCATCTTTGTTCATTCTAGTTTGCTAAAATCTCCAGATGTTCTATTTTGTGTGCAAACAGATTTCCACAAAGAGAACGTTTGAGTGAAATATTCCTTACAGCTTCAGCTCATGTAATCCTATTGCATTGTAATGACTATTGCAGAATTCTCTCAAGCTCCAGTCATGAAAGAGCTTTGCTTGTCTGTTTTAATTAGCTCTGTGATGTCATAATGTCATGTGGTGTGTGTTTCGTGGGGGTGCGAGCAGGTTCACGTATGAGGTGGCTCCGGTTTTCGTTTTGCTGGAATATGTGACGCTGAAGAAGATGAGGGAGATCATTGGCTGGCAGGACGGCCGTGGTGATGGCATCTTCTCTCCAGGTAAAGCTGCTACAGAGTGTGAAGCCTGCTTCAATTCTTCCTCCGAACACTTCTGGAGCTGTTCGATGAGTGTTGGGGTATCAGATGACACTCAAGGTCAAGACAAGGGGTTAATTGAGGATTGCAGTCAAAATAATTTTCACCAGGGTTCCTGTGGGTCCTTAAATGCTTTAATTGTTGAAAAGGGCATACATTAAATCTGGGATGTGAAGGTCTTGAAAGTGGGGCCTCTGTAGTGGCTGAAAAGCACTCAGCTGCAGGGTCTCTCTGCCCATCATGGTGCTGTCACTTTCAATGTTCACTATAGTAGGAAACAAGTACATTGCTTTCCTGTGGCTCAGTTGGTAGAGCATTGTGCTCACAACTTAAAGGTTGTGGGTTCACATCCCAGGGAAAGCAAGAACTGTTAATTCTTTCAAATGTAAGTTGCTTTGGATAAAAGCGTCTGCTAAATGCATAAATGTAATGGGAAAACATTCAGAGCCAAGCAACAATGCTAACAAGCTAATCCTGAAGTAGTGCTTTGTGTTTTGAAGCTCTGCGTTCAGGGGAGATTTAAACACTTGCTAAGCAGATGAATGTAAAGCAAATCTCAGTCGACTGAACCATCAGACACCCGTGTGAACTTAACCCCTGCAGCCATGGAATGGACTTCACTTTTCACCTATTGTTTTATTGAGTCTAAACGAAGTAAGAAGGCTCTAAAAGCAAGGTTTAAGAATATTTAACAGAAAATACAGCTTTATTTAACTTAAACATTGTACATAGAGACATGGGAGGGGGACGTAAGGGGAGTTGCAAAGAGGGAGCATAAGAGAGAGAGAATGTCTCTCAGCAATCTTGTTTAAACAGCTTGTAACTTCCTGGTTCTGATGTCTTTCCTGTTTGTGATTTATTTACTGTTCCCAGAAATCAACCAAATCAAATAGGATTATAAATATTTTTTTGCTACTAGACAATTTTCATTTAGGTAAATATCACAAAGGCTGCAAATGTTGTATAAAAAACACTTGACTGAAAACTGAAACAATGGCAAGGCAAGGTAAAAGGTAAGGTAAAAATATTTCCATATAGATTGTCCAAAAATGTGCTCGTTGTGATTTCTCTTCATTATCACAACATATAAGCAAATAGGTAATGAAAGAGTGACATTTCTGTTATATCTGGCAAATAATTCAGTGTCAATTTTAACTGTATTGAAATTAAATAGTCAGTCTTGTCAAAAGCGAGTTCCTCCGTGGATTTTAAGTGCAGTTACAGCTGAAACAGAGGCGTGTGAACCTGGAAGTTAAGTTGCTTTGCATTCAAATATTTTAAAGTTTCTGGTTGTTTCTCCCCAAGGTGGCGCCATTTCCAACATGTACGCCATGCTGCTGGCTCGATATAAAATGTTTCCAGAGGTGAAGGAGAAAGGGATGTCTTCTGCTCCGAGGCTGGTGGCCTTCACCTCTGAACACGTACGTCCATCAGCTGCTCTGACACGTTCTCATTTTCATCATCAATGCTATGACAATAATAGTACAAATATGAACTGTTTCAATCACACCTCAGTAGATCCCAGATAAGATTTGATTCATTTGATGCCAGCTTCAATGATTTGATTCAGATTCACAAGGATTTGATTCAGTATTTGTATGTAAAACCTGTCAAACGCTTGATTTTCGATAAGGTTCTAGTAGCTAGTATTTTAGTATTTTTAAAGTTTTTTTGTTTCGAACTTGTTCCTTTTCAGCAGAAACCTCTGACAGAAGTGTGTCAGTATATAGCTAGTCTCCAAATGTTTTTTAGGAGGCATTTTGCAAAAAAAAAAAAAGAAACTTCAACACAACCTCAGTCAACATGAAGATGCAAACCACCCCATAATGCACTGATGAGAGCACTCCATTCCAGCAGAGGGCAGAGTTTTCAGAAATGCTTGGTTACACCGCTACATTTACAAATGCCAGAAACAAAACAGCACCAAATGTTCATCAACGTCATGAACTGAACCAGAAACAGCTGTGTAGGAGGCGTAGGTTACAACAATTAATGTCTGCAGCAACAGTGACGCATGGTGAAGGCTCCTTGATCGTTTTGAGCTGCATTTCTGCAAATGAAATTGGAGATTTGTTCAGGATTAATAGTGTTCTCAGTGCTGAGGGATGCAATATCATCAGAGAGGCCTCCAAATTTATTCTGCGGCAGGAGGATGACCCTAAATAAATGGTCCTTAAAAATGATCTTCAGCATAAAGAAGAGGTGATTGCAGGGCACTGACAGAGCCCTGATCTCAGCATCATCAAGTGTGTGCGGGGGATGTGAAAAAGCCACACCCACAAGATTTATTCATTGATAAAAAACTTCAAGTAATGGAAGAGTTGATCATTTATTTTCAACAGCCTTTTGTATTTAACTGTACAAAAACAGTTTATACAAGAAACTAAAAGGAAACTGAAAAATCAAGGCCTCAGATGTAGAGAGTTCTATAATACGTGTGTAATGCAACCATATGTGTGCTGATGAGCCAGCAACTGAGCAAATAAATAGGGAAATACCAACAAGGAAACCCAAATATCCAATCAGGATGGGAGAAACACATGGCGAGTGTAAACACATGATGTGTGTGACTGGCACAATGGTGGCATCAAGAAAGCACAGCAAACGTAGACAAGAGGGAGATCCGAGAGCGGAACTGGGCAGAAACACGGTTACAGTGAGCTTGCACACAGGAAAAGCACCAGGGAATAAAAAACAGGTTTTATTTGGATACAGATGAGAATAAACTTAGTTTAAGCATCCAGTGGGGGAGAGAAGCTGGTGGTCCGAGCCTTGGGCTGTGATGATTAGCCCCATGATCAGTGCCTCGACCTCAGCCTCATCTGTATTTAGTTTGTGACAATCATGTGTATAAACGTTTTATTGTTGATCGTCTACATTTTCTTTTGGTTTAATGAGGATTGTTTGTCTCTTTTAGAGCCACTTTTCAATCAAGAAAGGAGCAGCGGCTCTTGGGATTGGTACAGAGAGTGTAATCTGTATTAAAGCAGATGAAAGGTAAGTCTTGAATCTGACGCATCACTTCCTGTCGCATGGCTTCACGTTCTAACCGCTCTGGCTTCTGCAGGGGTAAGATGATTCCCTCAGACCTCGAGCGGAGGATCATTGAAGCCAAGCAGAAGGTAATGTCGTTAACTCCATCTCCATGACCGTCTCTCTTTGAATAATCCGTCTGGCTCTGCAACAAAATTCAGCCTTGAATGAGCAGCTCGTTTCTTTCTCGCAGGGATGCGTGCCGTTCTTTGTGAGCGCCACAGCCGGCACCACGGTTTATGGGGCGTTTGATCCTCTGATCGCTATAGCGGACATCTGTAAGAAGCATGACGTCTGGATGCATGTAGACGTGAGTGGATCTGTCTCCATGAACAACTCTTCAGATTCTTGTGGCTTGTTGAGCGAGCTCGTCGTGGGCGCAGACCAATGATGAGTGCAGCAAATGCTACTAAAAGTTGGATCTTTGCCGAGGCGAAAAGGACACCAACAATAAAACCATAAGCATCAGAAACCTGTTTAGATGCTTGCTCTAAACACAAGAGTTCCCGTGTGAGTGCATCGAGATAAAAAGCTGTTTCCCATGGTTCAGTTTGGATATTTGTAGGGGTGTAACGAAACACACTAAACGGTGCACATACCTTTACAATTTCAATGTACTGAAACTGATTCAATGTTAAAACCACCAGTCTCAAATAAAACTAAATTAAAAAAGGGTCTTGGCTCTAGTTTGGAGTTTGGGGAGCTCCCCTTGTGGCCTTGACCGGTATTTTACTTTTTGTAATACAAACATAAAAGAAAGTTTGGAAAAATACTTTTCATTTTATTAAATAATTTTGCAGTCGGCCCCATACACCAATGCTAATCAAAGGCTGCTCAGACCTAGCTAGCGAGTAAGCCACTCTGCTAAAAAAATGCATATCTGCAATTATTTTATTCTGGATCTATTTACTTCTGATTCTGTTGGTGCATTGTGTGAGTGTCTGCGTTCTCCCGCTCTCATTGGGCGAGTAGTGGTTTCACTTAATCGCGTTGATTTTGTTATTTAATGTGTTCGAATTGTGGACTTTTTAATATTTATTTATTCACAGTGGGCCTCTTTTTGCACTGATTCCAGCATCAAGTAGGCTTAGCATGGAGACGATCAGCCTTTGAAGTGTTGTTGAGCCTTTAGCCCATCTACATTTCTGTCTTTGTTCCTCTTTTTTTCATGACAATAGCCCATAGATTTAAGTGAGATCATGTACAGCTATTCTATGGTTAATAAACCATGTGCTGGTAGTTTTGTCTTTGTGGGCAGGAGCCAAATCCTGCTGGAAAATAATTGCTGAAAAGCTTCTCGGCTGCAGGATGAATGACAGCTGCTGTCATTGAATATAGACTTAATAAAATACAGTGGACCCACACCAGCAGATGCCAGGCTCCTCAAACAGTCACTCGCTCAAAACTTCACATTGGTATTTTAGCAGCTTATTTTTGTGCTTCCCTAAGATTCTGTGACCTCCGCCCATGGGCATAGTTTGGTTTGTTTGCGTGGCTCTGGCCGTATATTATAGCCACTTAAAAGATTCATCGAGGGAACCGTGTCCTGGTTGAATGTTCTGCCATGGGGAGGATGTTCAAGATGCAGATTATTGCTCTAAAAAATGTATAAAAAAAGAAAAAAAAACCAATAGCTTCACATTGAGTTGCTCTCCATACAGGGAGCATGGGGAGGAAGTCTGCTAATGTCCCGGAAGCACAGATGGAAGCTGAATGGAGTCGAGAGGTACGTCCACATTCTACAATCCTCCAAGAGAGGATTTCTGCTCAGTTTGAAATATATGATCCCCTCTCTCTTGAGTTTATTTTAATCTAGAAGAAGCTTAACATTTGTAAAACTCTTGGTGTGGTTGTGCTCAAGAAGTGTCTGCGATTTATACGCAACCATCTCTGTTACAACAAATCTAGCTTTGAGTTTGAGTCCCGAGCTCGTGCATCATTCCCTACCCTCTCCTTTTTGTCTCTTCAAAAAAGCAATGGATTACTGTAGCTTTAAAATTTTTCAAAGATGCAATATTCTCACATTTGAGTGTGTGACTAATCATAAAAGAAATCCCTGAGATTAGCTGCTTAATGTTGTTACTGGAATGGATGAAGCTGATTGGTTTATTCTCGTATTGGTTTAATTCTGTGTGGTCCTGGGGGAAAAAAAATGTGTCACATTACACACTTGCATTCCATTGTGCACGAGATGCCAAATATAATTGGCCCCTAAGATGTTTGCTAAAGAGTTTTTCTGAAAATCCCAGTGTTTTTTGCACTGATATCTTTTAATAGTTTGGTCTCTGACCTCTTTCTTTTCCAGGGCTAATTCTATGACCTGGAATCCACATAAAATGATGGCTGTACCCTTACAGTGCTCTGCTCTTCTGGTTCGAGAGGAGGTGAGAATGTCTGCCAAAACACAAATAATGAACAAAAAAGCAATCTCTCCCGAAATGCTTAGTTCCTTTCAAATGGGGCTTAAGATTCCTTTTTTTATACGTTGATATTATTCCTAATTATGAAAGGTCTGTAACAAACTATGACTGTTTTGGTCAGGGTTCATCCGCCTCCATCTGCTGTGAGATGTAAAGGATGGTGAGGTTTTTTTTTTTTTAAACAAATGCCCTCACCTGTTCTGGAGTCTGGAGTCTGGATCATGAACAGATAGAACTTTCTTAAGCAACCACCCTGCATTAAATGGGCATCCAGGAAGCAGTCTGGAGTGAAATTTTGGCTAGGAAGCAGTACATTTCCTTCATTAAAAAAAATGTCCACTGCTTCCTCAGTGGTTCAGTTGATGGAGGACTTGAGCATGACCGCTTCTCAAATCTGTTGTTCTAAATGTGGTAGAAAACTGATAAAGGGTAAAATGGCATTTTCTTCTTGTTCTTTTATGTAATTGCTGACATATCTATTGTCTTTTTATTGTTTTTGTTTGTTTTTTTTTACCCAGGGCCTGATGCAAAGCTGCAACCAGATGCAAGCCTGTTATCTGTTCCAGCAGGACAAGCATTACGATCTGTCCTACGACACCGGAGACAAAGCCCTGCAGTGTGGGCGCCATGTGGATATCTTTAAACTATGGCTCATGTGGAGAGCGAAGGTAATCATTGGGCTGCTTTCTGATCATGTCTTTTCTTGTAGTGAAAACATTGTGAAACTAATAGTAGTTTATCACAGTTCCTATATTCAGTTCCTATGGTGTTTCTATACATAATACGTCATAGAAACTAATCTTTAGCTAGTACGTTGCAACCCTTCCCACCACCTGCACCAAACTCCTCCCCAAACACTGTAGTAGCAGCAGCTAGTGGTTCTTGTTTGTTTTCTTGCGATGCCTGAGACCCCGGCAGTGTTGTGTTCCTGGCATGATAACTTCTCTGCTAATCTAAGTGCAAACCATGCTGGATTCACTAAACTGCTTTTATTAGATCGTGAATGAGTTCCCAGTTTATTTTGACCAGCCTCCCACTGACAACCTGTAGATGATCTACAGAAGTGCTCTTCTAAAAATCAATCCATACAGATTGTGTCTCTGAAAAGAGGGGTTTTGTACAAACAAGTCGCAAAACGAATAATCTTTGAGTATGTAAAAATAAGGCTTAGAGTTTTTGAAGGAGTCCAAATGTAAGCGTTTGTCTTTGCATTTTCTCTAAAGAAACTGAGAACAATAATCGTTGAGTATCATGGTTTAGGGGAAGGATACAAAAAGCTCTCAGAGATCTAAGCTCTCAGTTTCAACTGCAAGGAATATTATGAGTAATTGGAAGACCAGAAGCACAGTTCTAGTTAAGAACTGTTTTTTTTTTTACTTTCCATGTGCTTCAACCTGATTTATTACTCCAAAATCCAAACAATGAACCTTTCAAAGCCACAATAGGGTTAATTTTTTGTTTTATTTAATGCATTTGTCACATGGTAAGAAAGTTTAAGGTATGCCCATCATTGCTCGACAAACCCTTTGTAACATTCATGCATTTATCTATGATGACCGAGTTTCTTTCTATTCTTGTCAAAAGGGAACCATCGGTTTCGAGGCTCAGATCGACAAATGTTTGGAGCTTTCAGAATATCTCTACAACAAGATCAAAGACAGGGAAGGATACCAGATGGTGTTTGACGGCAAGGTCGGTCATGTTCTGGGTGCTTTCCTTCTTCTGATTCTTACAGTGGCCCATTAGTGCACAACACGACACAAAGCAATTTTGCACGCCCGAAAAAAATGTAAAAAGACAAAATGTTTTAATTTGTTATTTTTTAATTTTTTAATTTTATTTTTATTTTTTTGCAGTAGAAGTTGATTTGTGTACAACTGGGGGCGCTAGTGAGCTTGTTTACATAAGTAAAATGAAGCCTAAACTATATTCGTATTATTAATATTATTCCAGTCCTGCGATGGACTGGCAACCTTGGAAATCCCTGGAAAGGGAGTAAGTGGACAAAAAAAAGTATAAAATTATTTTTAAAAAAAGTTATGAAAGATTATTATTCCAAAAACTTTATTTTGGTTCAAAGAGACTGTATTATTAGAGTATTTATTCATATGAATGTTATAGTGGATGTGCTGCATTTAGACTCTGGACTACTCTTGGTTTTTGGGCTTGTCCTGGTCTAAACAATAACCCTGAAAAGATGTTTAAAGTGATTAATAAATACCATAAATATTCTGGTTTACTTGTGAAAAATGTTCTCCTTTAAAACGTGTGCATAATGATCAACGCCAACACATTTATGGTCTTCTTAGATTTCACGTGAAATAGAATTGTTGTTTAGCGCAGAGCTTGATTGTGTGCACTAAATGTTTCACCCTTGAAGTGACTGACTTCGCAGCTCATTTAAATGTAAATTGTGTCTTGTAACGAGTGACTAACTGATTTGACTGCAGGCTCCTCTGTGAGCCCTTGTCAGAGTCGTGTACTACGCGCAGAGTTGACTCGATCGAATGCCATTTCAGATCTCACATTGATTTCTAGCAAGCTTCTTTCTGTTCCAGATGCTAGATCTCTGTTTTGTCTGTATGTCCCTCCATCTGAGCGCTGTATTCACTGGATGTTCACACTCCGGTGTGGCCCCTGGCGTCAAACAATGAGGACGAGGGCCCCTAATGGACTAAGTGTGCGTGTATGAGCTACCTGCTCAAGCGCTCGCTGAAAGGCCTTTTGATTGACTAGATTACATGGCTGCTTTCAAAGGGACGCTGACTAAAATTCCCATTATGGCCCCAGACGGCCTCTAATCACATATTCCGTCACGGCTCTTTATTAGAGTCCCTGGAGTGCTCGATTGATGCAAGCTTGTGTTGTGTGTTAAATTGACTGATGTGTGCTGTGTGTGACGTTATCTGATGCTCTGATGTCCTTGCAGCCTCAGCATACCAATGTGTGCTTCTGGTACCTTCCACCGGGCGTCCGCTCCCTGGAGGACAAAGTGGAGAAAATGAAGCGTCTGCACAAGGTGAGATCAAACGAATTTGATGTCAGAGGGAAATATATATAAATAAGGGTAAAAATAGTCAATCAACAGTGTTGGAAGTTAGTTCCAATCTAGCATTGATTGCTGATCTCAGAAAGGAAGGAAGGAAGGAAGGAGTGAGAAAGGTAAGAAGGAAGGAAGGATTTTTCCCCTTCCATAACTTCTATTGGCTGTAGGGGGAGGAGCTGCTCATCAGATGCTCTTTTATTAGCTGGTTGCTCCTCAGTGACTCCCATGGCAGCAGAGCTATAATGGGCAATTAGCCTGAACAGCTGGCACTCGTGCTAGTCATTCACTTCCCACAATACACCTTTCTTCTTCCTGGAACTAGAATGATTCTGCTCTCTCTCTCCCTCTCTATCTATTTATTCTGTTTATTTTTTGCTCCGATTGATGTAAAATCAACTGGTTGCACATCAACAGGGTACCTCACACATAAGGCCTGCAGCCAGATATGAGATGACTTTATTAACAAAAACGATCATAAGGTGAAAATATATGAAGAGAGTAATAATATACTTTGTTTTGTATGGTGTCTTTCAAGCTGGCTTCTCAAAGAGCTGTACAGACAACACAAAATAAAACAATTGACAGAAGTATATGTTAAACAGAGATAAAAGTAATGAAACCACATACATTTAGGTAAATAACGGCATGGTTACAAGCAATAAAATGTCAACAATCATAAGCCAGTTAAAAAAAAGAGAGTTTTAAGATGAGATTTAAAAATTGTGTTACTTTGTGCATCCCTGAGCTTAGCCGGGAGAGGGTTCCACAGGAAGAACAGGTTCTTTAAGAACAGGTGTGATGTGTTCATGTGCTCTGGTCCCAGTCCAGACACGAGCAGCTGAATTCTGAACATACTGAAACCACGAGAGCATTGCAGTAGTCCAGATGGGACACGACGAATGCATTGATTAGTCTTTCAGCAAAATGAAAGAATGAAAATGTAAAATGAAAAGGTAAAATGAAGACTTTACGGTGGTCAGATATGGATCGAATGCCACAAAATGTTCCTCATTTTGCTCTTCTTTGGAGAACCATTGAGAGACAGACTTTAGTTTTGCCACTGTTCAAGCCATTTAAACCATTTATATACCATTTACAACTGCGCTCTTGCACAACCGCGAAGTACATTTATTTTATTTATTAATTCTATTTTTCTGAGTGTACCTAATTTTCCAGGGTGAACAGAATGAAAATGGCGTCACACAGTGACCCTATAAAACCTCTCAAATGTTTTTCCAGGTGGCTCCTGTAATCAAAGCACGTATGATGGAGTATGGAACGACGATGGTGAGCTACCAACCGCAGGGAGACAAGGTGAACTTCTTCCGCATGGTGATCTCGAACCCTGCAGCCAGCTTCGAAGACATTGACTTCCTCATCGAAGAAATCGAACGTCTAGGGCAGGATCTCTAAGGACCCTGCGTCGCTGGATGGATTCAATGTTTGATGTGAATGTAACGGTAAATCTATGATTCCTCCTCTCTGCGAAAGTCACAAAGAATTGAAAATAAAAAAAAGGATCGCTCGAAAATATCTAGACTTTAGTATCGTAGCGTTGTTGTGGGCTTCGTGGTGGTGAAGAGCCCTGTAAAAGTGTCGCCGTCGGCTTTAACCGTCTGTCTGTGTCTTTAACATGGTTAACATGTGATTTATGAGATTATTGTTTCCTCTTGTATAAAATGCCAGGTTACATTATTGTATATGACTCTGGGGGAGTTTCATATTTTTATTAAATAAGCACAATTAATGTTTAACTGCAAACTTATAGAGAAAACATAATATGTTTTACAAATTTAAGTCATGTATATGATTCTATCACTAGAGTAAAAAAGAATTATGGAAAAACAGTGTTCAAAATGGGTTTGCTCAAAATATCTCTTTTGTCTAATATAAGCAATCGAATAGCAATATTTACTGTTATAAAGTTCAATAACATGGCTGTTGATGGTGGCTGGTTTTGAAAACCACTGTATATAGTTCCCATGGACGCTTTACTGTCACCAATGCTACCATCCAGGGCAAGCTGCACATATAACCCAGTTAAACATAGCTCTTTATCAATTTCCCAATCAAATTTGTGTTCTGATGTGAAATCTGACTCTGATACAGATTCTGTGAACTGATAAACCATGAATAATGGATTTTATATAAATCAATGTCAGTTGTTGTGGTACAAACCCTTAAAGTGATCCAAAAACATCTAAAAAATGGATTAATTACCCAATAGTTAGTGGCTTATTGAGGAAAGAGAAGATGATGTTTAATCATAATAATGAATTACGCCCTGCTGCTGTAAAACGTTTATTTCGCACAGTAAATCCAGCATTTCTACATTTTCCTGCTATGTTTTAACCCTTTTAGTATTTCCTCCATAGTTTTCCTCTTTTTTTGTGACATTATGTCTAAATTCTTTAAGTCTAATGTGTCCGGACGGTCAATTCAGATGTCTGTGTTGTCTGTGACGTGTCATGGAGCTGGCAGCCAATCAGAACAGGGGATTTCCGAATTTACGGCCTCTTTACCAGATAGCAAGTAATGACATGGGATGTTGTCGTCATAGAAATTTCTGCTTCCAGCCCTGCATTTTCCTCTATTTTGAAGATTAGCAAGGTTACTATGATAAACGTTACCAACGTATGTCGCTCTTATCAGAAGCTGCATATCCAGTTTAAAGTATGCTGAGTAAGATTCACTCAGTAAAGAGTCATGACAGGAGCAGCTTTTTTCTGTCAGTGTCACTTAGCTAAGGCTACTTTCTTCCTCTCAAAGGACTGTTTCTTGCATCTTTCTCTTAAATGCTATTATAGCTGCCTACAGCTTGCCCGACAACATGGTGGGGGCTCAGGGAATGCCCTTGGAAATGACGTCAAGTGGGAACTTTGTACAGTCCGAAAGCATACCTTTAAAGCACTCTGGAGAGTAAACGTACTGTACTAAGTGTTACAAACATCACACTGACTTTTTCCAAACCCATTGATGCACTTATGTGTTTTCTGTTTCCAAATTCTCAATATTTCAGTGTGTTATCACAACTAAAACGTCCTAAAGAAAACTCTATAATCAGTGTATGGCATATGAGGTGTACATAGATTTCAATATATTCCTGATCGAGTACATATCTATGTGAATACATCACTGTATTGTATATACGCAGAGTCTATTTGTGTGTGAGATAATATTATTTTCTTTATACAAGATATATTCAATCAGTAGTACTGTACGTTCTGCTTGTGTGTGAGCGTGTTGATAATGATGACTTGTGTAACTACTGCTATATGTGTGTGGACGAACATCGAAATGATTACGAAACCCATTTCGGTAGCCATTTCTAAACCAATGCTGGTTGTATTTGTGCCCAAGTGACAAACTTGACGATTTCTATTTTTTGTGTGTTTGTAAGTGTACTGCCTTAGTACTTGCTGGTATTGTCTAGTTCTCCTGAAGAGGAGCTTGTGCACTTTAGCTGAGATGTATGATGTTGTTTTGATGTTTAAGGAACTGAGCGTTGTCTGAATGTGTTTAAGCTAAAATCATGTGTAGGTTTGCTAAAGCTACATGATCCTGTGTCCTTACATGATATAATCACAGCTTTTGAAGGGAAAAGCTCATTTGGAGTGATTGAAGCTAGCATTATGTTGCTAACGCAGCTATGGACGGAAACCATGCTGATTTCTCAAGATATGAGTGTTTTTTCTGTCTGTTTTAAAGACTGACTAGCTTGTGGATTTCCCGCTCTTGTTATCGTGAAAGAAACATTGCCATTTTCACTGAGGTAGTCTGAAACGCTAATGTGCTGTCTTTCCTCGCTGCTACGTAAACCTGCTCTCTTTGCACGTGCATGAACGCCTTACCTTTTGCGCTTTTTAAAGTACAATCCCAAATATAATATCTATCTATATGTAGTGCAATCTGGTGTTAGCTTTAGTAGCAATCTTGTTAGCTTAGCTTCAAATATATAATATACTCTATCGCTCGCTCTCTCTCTCTCTCTCTCGCTCTCTCTCTCTGTGTTGCTATTAACCAATGTATTTATCAGCTAAACAAGCATGTGCTTTAGAAGTTGTACGCTTTCGCAATCTTTCGCTTGTTTCCTGCAGCTGTAATATTAGCGTGTTTAGCTCTTTAGCATGCCTCTATATAAGCCTATTCCGTGTCTGGATGTTTCTCTATCGCTCTTTCTTCTTCCTATGTATCTATTTCTTCAGCTTTGCCTCGTAGCAGCTCTCAGACCTTTAAGAGCAGTGTTCTGTTGCTGTTTCATGGCTACCCATCACCTACATCACCTGACCAAACAGGGTAACGCACCATAGCAATGTATTTTTTTTCTCACTCCACATTGCTTGCAAGAAAGAAAATCATTCGATGATCTTTTGTTCAGAGGATATAATTAAACTGATAAATGCCAGGCCCTTCTGAAATGTGTTTTACTTTCATGGGAAATGGCAATAAATATTACTGCCAAACAATAGTCTGTGTATTTTTTTTTTTTTTTAGATAAAGCCAATTTTTTAGCTGTTTTACTACTATTATTTGGTATAAATTGTCCATTGCTGGCATTCTTTTATCTGTTAATCTGCTCTGTTATCTTCGCCATAGGGCGTGAGGAGGTGTCATCACATCTGATCAGATCAGGGAGCAGCGGCCATTTTGTTTCAATTCTAGTTTCCATCACAAGTCACACTTGAATTGTTTTGGAGTTCAATATTTGAACACACAAAATAAACAACAACTACTCATAAAATAGAATAACACAAATAAATTGATTACTTTTAGTTTATATCGGTATGAAAGCTCTGTAACCATGTCAATGGTTATGTTTTTGCCACAAATATTGGGGACAGGATGATGTAAAAAATTATGGTTATACACAAAAGTGCTATATAAAAATATTTTTTAAAATTGTTTAATTATTCATATTTTTCAAAGCATGCTGCAGTTTCACACATTTCTTAAGTAAATGTGTACAATTTGTTAAAAAAAAAGGGGGAAAGAAATGCTAGCATGATAATGGGATAGTGTTACTGCACAAGGAATATTTTCTTCTGAGCTTGAATCATTCAATTTTGTTCATTTCTACTACAGTGGCAGACCAGGGGAGTTTTAAGGAATGCTTCTCTTTTTAGGACCTTTTTAATAGTCACGCTTTTGATCTAGTGTAATTAACTGGACAATTAACAATATATTGAATGAATAAAGCCAAACTGCGTGAAATGTGTTAAATCACATGACCTTAGCATCACATGGATATCTACTTTGTATTCTATAGGAAACATGTTTATGAGTAAACAGTAAAATGAAGAGCTTTTATGAGCTGCAGACTGAATTTCTTTGGACTGATGACCTTCATTAAAACCAGAAATGTAATGTTCAGGAACTGATTAGGCGAAGAACAAAAGTACTAATTGAACAAAAGAGGTGTGGAACACAACGGGGAAAAAAAGAATATTGTGTGTTATTGACACCATTGCAGCTTAAATAAAAGTAACCTAAAAATGTATCTTTCTTACGTTTACTCATCTTTTCCTGTTTTGTTTTCTTATATTCTTTCTGTCAAAAACTGATTGAAATACTTAAAGTAAAATTAAATGCAAATCAACCATTTATTTACTATAACTTTTTCATTATTAATAATGATGATATTCTTTACAGCAGGATAAAAGGCTTAAAGCTCAAGGTGAGGGAAAAGAAATTTAGGTTTTAGTTTATTTTATTGTATATACTTTATTGAATAACTAGAGTCAATAATTCCAGGCTTTAGTTTACACATTTAATTGATATTATATAAATTAATTAAATCACGTTTTTTGTTGTGTGGATATACTGCATCGGAAATTAATATTAAAATACATAAGCATCTTTTTTGTTGTTGAAAAAACAATATCTCAATGTCGGGAAATCATATCAATACAATATAGTGAAATAAATGAGAAAAAAAAGTTTTAATCCCTGAACAAAATCATAATTATAAATAAATAAAAATGGACTTATATTAGTCTATGGCAGACCGTAGGCTAATTCAACTCAACTGTAAACCCAACGAACAACTAGTGCCCTTTGAACTAGAGCAAATTGACCAATCAGATCGAAGTAGGCGGGGCTTGCGGTTCACAGAACGTTAGCGCCATTCAAACCTTGGTAAAAACAAAGGTAATATAGCGTTAAAAATGTATACACAACTCTTTTAAGTTTGTTTCACAAGAAAAAAAATCTTAATTTGAACTTAAACTAACTTAACTGTAACGTAATATTCACCCACGTCGCATACAATTTACAGCTTGATCTTCATATGCATCATTTAACGTAATTTAAAGATTGATAAGTCTTCAAAGATGAATAACGTCAATCAAATGTTATTGAAGATTGTTTTGATGCAGCATTTTTAGAAATTGCTCACATATACACTTTATTTTAAGAAGAGTACATAATTGTTTTTAGAAATGTTTAATGTTAGAAATTCTAATGTTTAATGTATAAAAATGTTAATCTTTTGGGACTCTTCTGTCCAAAGTTTCCTCTTGGTGTTGAAAATGTGGCCAATAGAAGCTTGTAGGATTCATATCTGGGATCAACTTACCATTAATGGGCGCTTGGATCCTTTCCATTGCTTTAATCGGTAAGCAGATTTTTTATTTCAATGCAGCTACTTTCTAGATAAACTCCAATGCACCATGGTCTATATTTTAAAATGTTAATTTGTAATGAAGAAACATTTTCTTCTTCACACAATATTTATTAATTAAGCTAATGAGAAATTGACAGATCTTTTAAATTCCTGTTCCTGTTTTTAAGCTTGCCAATCATAGCCAGATGTGTAAGCTAATAAATAGTTATACATTGTTGTATTTAAATGCCTGATAATGAGAAAAACATTTGTACAACTTGAGTTTTTAAAAATGGGCAGCCAGTTCTGAAACAACATTTACATATGCCAATATTCATTGTTGTTTTTTTATTGTTTCTAATAAGTATTTAAACAAAAATGACAAATCAAAAGTACATTTGTCTTTCAATATTGTTTTCAATACACATACAGTATTTTCCTCTGTACGTTTGGCACTTCTGTGAGATAAAATGCAACAAAATCATCAAACAAGCTCACGAACACAGACACAAATCACTCTTCATCTTTAAAATCAAGGTACATATACAAAATAAAATCATTGGTCAATGCTCAACCAGCCAAAGCACAGTACTTTGCACAGTACTTAAGTACTTTTTTCAGTTAATTTTCATCTATGCAAAATAAAATACCACTTCCTCCTCAAATATATATACATTTATGAATTTCAGAGTATATATAGCTCTAAATCCCCATGATTTATTGAACTAGAGCAAGTTTGTTTTTCAAGAGTGGTTTCTTCAATTGTGTGGAAATGGAATGGTTCACATTTCCATCTTTAAATAGTAAACAAATAATTAAATAAGGCACCTAGTGTTGTTTTCAAGAAAAATACAAATCGCCCAGTCGAACATGACCCAGTGTTTCTTAATTAAGTTGAGTCTATATTTCAATATCATAAAATAACACCTATTTTACCCTGGACCCAAAATCTTCTGTTAAAATTTCCTTTTGGAGATCATTGTAGCTCTAAGATTTTTCTTTTGGTGCATCTTTACCAACGCATGCTAACATTGTATTACAAAGTCAACCAAAGAATGTTAATGTTGGTTGCCCCCTCATGGATTATCTGGTTGATTCTTCCTCGAACACAGTCCAGAGAAACGTAGAAGGCAGTACCATTGTGAACTTGAAAGGAAGTTCTAAGCTCCACACTGGCCCAGTAACTACCTTCAGGCATAGGTCCACCCACCTGCTGGGCCAAGAGTGTAGGCTGACCCGCATCAGTACTTTCTCGATACAGGGTTAACTTTACCACATTGCAAGAGTGGATTAGTTTTATCAGGAGAGATACACTAACTGTACCAGCCTCAGAGAATGCAAAACGTTTCTGGGCATGTATCTCAGTTGACCCAATCAATTGTATTTGCTCTGTATTTGGGCTTAATTGCCTGAACGACAAGCGTTTATTTCTTACTGCCCCTGTGGGTAGACCTATTCTTGAAACAGTGGCTGTTAAGGTAGAAGAGAATGCAGTAGGTACCCAAATCAAGCTCAGCATACTTATGCCAGAGCCATCCCCAAAGTAGCGTACATTGCATTGCGGTGGCGAAATAATCTCAAAATTCAGCCAATCCTCACTATATACCCTTATAGCTCCTGAAAGAGAAATGGAGGTGTCCCTGTAGTTAACGCCTGCCTTGAAGGAGCGTAGCATCTCCTGGTTGGTCCCATTTCGTTGGACATGTGCAATTATTGAGAAACCATCTCGAACACAGGTGTGACCCATTGAATAAACAGCCTGTTGAAGCACAAACTTCACCACACCACTCTCTGTGAAACGTACCCCACGACCATCATGGGTCAGTGTCACTATGTAGGGATCAGAGATGGTGGAAACGCGGAAGATAGGGCGATAGTTACTCTGGTAATGGGTAGCTGTCGATATTTGAGCAGTCATAGCTACTGCACCTGAGTCATGGGATAGCCAGAACAGGCTAAACGGATCACCTCCAAGCTCATAAACTTGAATGTCTTTACTCAGGTTGCAGTATTGGTTGGGACTCTTGAGCACAAGTGTCAGATTATGATTGGGTTCTACCTCGACAGCACCACTGACAGTCACACCCTGGAAGAACTTCCTTTCTGGTTGTTCAATACGAACTTCACTGAGGTGTTGAGTCTCATCTTCACTTCCATTTATCCTAATCAAAACCTGAAGAAAGTTTCTACAGCTGTGCTTTACTGCAAAGTTGTAGTCTATCCATATAAGTCCATGTTGTTGGAGGTTGAGGTAATCATCCTTTTTGATAAGTATGCCACTTGATTCTTTGCCTCTGATTTTAAGATTAAGCCCTGAATAGATGGAATTACTCCTTGACTTTGTTGGTGGTATGTTAACTGAAGCACCCCAGGATCCTGAAAGCAGGTTTTCGGATACACTTTCACACACAGTGTCACTGGTAAACGTACAGGGAACAACAGGCTCGCCGTCACAGTCTGAACAAGCCTGGCACTCTTCACGTTCTGAATTGTAGAAGTACTCATTCCCACACAACCCTGTGTAAATCTGCCTTTCAGAGACTCCAAGGCAGCGGAACCCTCCTGGTGAACACAGCGATTTCAAGTTAATCTCAACAGACTAAACTTGTGAAGCATAATGTTTGCAGTTGGCTTACCTGGAGTATTGAGACATTTTTCACGTTCTCCACACAAGCTCTGCAGTTCTAAGCATTCGTCTCTATCCTGTTGGTTAAAACGGAGTGTTAAAGAAACAACAGTATACAACTCCTTACTTATATAGCTGAAGCAGAGCCGGTAAAGATTGATTTCTCCTTCACTAAGGGTAATGTTAGGGTGGTTCCTATCACCCCCAAAAAAGCCTTGTTTGTTTGATTTGATGAAATGTGGCAGTATTACTGGAGTACTGGTCTTATATTGACCCTAGTCATCAATTACTATAGTAATTGTTATTGGGCAAAGGGGGCTAGCAAAGATAACAATGAAAAGACCTTTTCCAAAACACGGAACTCTACGCCCAATCGATTTTAGAGGAGCCCTTCCCAACTTCTCAGCTGTTATAAAACATACCTGGTCACATTCATTAAGGTCCTTTTGCCTGCTTTGACATTACTGGTACCAAAGGAACTAAAACCTGTGTGGATATTTTCCTCCAGGACTAACTTTGGCAACTTTGAGTAAACCATTAAGTTAAAGTTAAGGGGTCTTATCTAATTCCATTAACTGGTCATCTAATGCAAGCATCGACCATCACCTGGCACTTCCTGTCAGCGGTGGGTGAGCACTGTGAAACCAGGAAGAATCCAGGGGGACACACAGTGCATTTTTCACACAAAGGTGGGTCTTTTTTGAAGTTGCAGTATTCATCAGGTCCACAGGCTGTTTGACAACCGAGCAGTGGTTGACTTGGTCCCCCGACTGTGTTCATTACTTTGGCATCCACATCTGCCTTATGGACCGCATATGTCTTCTGCAGATGGCTGCGAGCTTGGTTCTGAAGACTAGTCAGGTGAATTTCAAAATAATTTTGGAGCTCTTCTTGCAGACCTTGAAATGAAACCTGCTTGACTGTCTCTGTTAGCAGACCATACTGAGCCTTCACCACGTCCATCTGCTCAAACATGCGACGTTGCTGATTGAGTATCTCGTGCTGCTGAGACAGGAGCATGCTCTGCTGTTCCTCCAATCTCTTCTGCAGATCGCGGATCAGCACTTGCTGAGTTCTCAAAGCCTCCACCAGCTTCTCTTGTCCCTTTTCCAACTGCAAATGTAAAATAAGTGCATCCTCAGCAGGGACTTCATTCTCTCCTTGTGATAAAGGGAAAGAAAGGTAGGTTGGTATAAGCTTCATTGAAATTGAATAACGCTGCATAAATTTAATAAGTTGCGCAATATTCTAATCCAAATGAATCAAGAACATTCAGATAAGGTTTGCTATTTAAAATAATATAGTACTTCATATAGGTCATTCCAATTGTATTGCCTATATGTCACTAATTTAAATAATGATTTTAATTTTATTTGTTGAACTGCGGCACTCAGATCATCACAGCAGAAGATATCCTCTGAAATTGACTGTGATTGACAGCTGAGTCATATTTTTGACTTCATTGGTTGAGCTGATCACCAAAGTTCACTTCATCAACTCAATATATTGTAAACAAACTGGCAGCTATTGCACCAAATGCTGTAATCTGGAACAAATTTTATTGTTTAAGTCAGGGGTCTCAAACTTGCAACTTGTGGGCCATTTGCAGACTGTAAGACAATACTCTGTGGCCCAGAAGCTAACTATTTACTATGTTTTTGTTATGTAAAAGCAACAAAAATCAACAATTAATGGCATAGCAATGCATGTGGCTGAATACATTTGAAAAATTTTAATAAAAAGAAAAAGAAATCCTGTTCTGTGAATAATACTCATTCAACCCAAAATGGTGTAAAACCATTCCCAGAGGGTAATGTTTAAAGCACTGACCCTTAAAATTGCTCATGACCACGATGGAACCTCCTAAAAACCAGTTGAGGTCTTGCCATGCTAACAAATCAATGAAACAATTTTGAGACTAAAATCTCAATGAATTAAGAGCAGATTCTTTCGTTTAGAACCGCAAAAGTGTCTCTGAGATGTTTTCATCGGGGGCTTGCTCTTATAGACTCAAAACTCCAAAAACATTGTGCAACACAATGAAACATCTGGAACCAATGCTTTCATTCACCTGGTTTGATGTCACAAGTGAGCTGCACTCCCAGAGGAGCGCCTGTCTCCGTCGCGGGATAGCCAATGTCGGGGAATTCCCCGAGAATCTGAGCGGCTGTGTCCGCCTCATGGATCAGTGGAGACGGACTTCCCTCGGGCTCACACCCGGCTCCAGCACAGGGTCTCGGTTGGGGCTTCGCACGTATACGAAGGGGCAAACGGCACTCAAATCCTCTACACTCGCCGGTATCGTTAATAACATGAGCTTGGGTTTGAGGCGTGATGCAGTCTGGACAAGACGAACCCAAAACTCCGCCGACGAGCGCATGGTGCGTCGCGTCATGCCCCGCGCTGGATGAAGCTGGCTCGTTCACTGGTCTGCTCTGTGAAGTTGGGTTATGGAACCGCGACTGTCTGGGTGATCGGATACTAGGGCAGTGTGGTCCAGAGCAGGGTCGGAGATCTCCGGCGTCTCCCGCGCGCGTAGTCCCGAACGCGCAAAACGTATGAATCAGCAGCAGGAGCGTCCTGTTTATCGATGCCATTGTGCAGTCATCTGTCTACTTAAAACTGACGAAAATTCGCCAAATAGGTTAAAAAGTCACAGAAAGAACGTTTGTTTTCATAATCCAGGCTGTGTGACAAATAAAACTACTGGAAATTACGTGGATTAATAATGGTCTTCAGTTTGAGTGTCAGTAGCAGAAGCATTTGAACACAGAGAGCCACTAGAAACAGTTCTGGAGGAGTTAAGGCTGTGGGTTGGGTCTCAAAACTGTGAGCTCCCTATAGCTTCACAGAGTAGTTTTCAAATGTGGAAACAGAGTTCATTTCAAAGCTTTTAAAGTGTATATTTGTAAAGGACTGCAAAAGTTTTGACAGCAAGTTGAAAACGGTTTCTTCTTCTCTCACCACTAACTCTTACACTCTAAAAAAAGGTTTTATAATCAAATCTGGTACTTTGGCTCGTAATCATAGTGGAACCTTTTTTGATGGCATTTAACAATTATCTTCAAAGGTGCTTTTTGGAACCAACCAATAAACTTTGGCATGATGTACCGGTATATGATCAGCATCTGTTACAAAAAAACAACAAAGAACTACTTTACAACCACAAGTACCAAAAAGGCCATTACAGTTTCTTTATGATAACATAGTGCTAACAGTTAAAGAGGTTCTTATTATCTAGTTAAAGAGTACTATATTCATTCAAACCTGCAACAAACCAGTGAAGAAACATTTTTAAGGGTGTAAGTCTCTTAGAGCCTACATTTAGCCTCTGTCTGTGTAGTCGACCTGCAATATTTCTGAATGTTTTCTTTCTGAAGATTAGTGAAAATTGCAGAATAACCAAAGTTGACACTCTTTGCCACCCCCACATGATGGTTCTTGCTTCTCGTCTGTCTGGAGGTGGGCACAGCAGTGTAGGAAGCTGGTCCATTAAATGGTGAGGGTAGTACTTTTTTTTTTTTTTTGAAGTAGTAATTTTTCGAGGACCACTTAGGCTGTTCTTTAAGTATTTTGTGTATTTGATTGTGAAATATGTCAGTATTGGCTTTAAAATTAGCCTTTAATATGTGGATAGAGTGCCTTCAGTGCAAACGCTTCGCAGAGGTGTCATTATAGCTAATGAAAGTCATGTCAGGACCAGTGTCACTTTTGTTTGTGGCCATGTCGGGTTTCTGTCTCTTGATTGTTTATACAGCTGCTCTCTTCATTCAGAAGCTGTCACGCAGAAGAAAAATCTCAAAGGGTCAAACTTTATTTGCCAGAGGTCAGCCGGCCGCGCTATAGGCACACATCAGGTCACAGAGATTGGAATTCAGGAATTTATTTTGAAGTGTTTTTGTAAATAATGCTGGATTGTTTTAATGTTACATTGGGAGAGGTAATGACTGGATACAGTTTATTCATATTCAATTTAAACTGGTATATAATGTGAAATTCTTCCCATTTGTTCATTTTTAAATGAAATTTAGATTTAAAAATGCAGCTGCAATTAAAAATAGCTTGTTCATGCACTTTTTTTGTGCATTGATTACACACTTGTGTACAGAATCTGATCATGAGCAACCGATAAACACAATTAAATCAAGTAACATTCTTGATGGCTTGTTTTATTTTCAAAATATTGAGTAAAAAGTAAAATTTAGTGCAATTTAATGTAGGAAAAATAGCACAAAAATAAGCTTAGTGTCATTTTGCATTATATAAATTTGGAATGAGAGGGTGAGAAAGTAATATAAAAGTGTTTTTTTTAGCTTTTTTCAACAGGGGGTGCTATTGTATGTTGTGCTCTAACGCAATATCAATGAACAGGGTTCCCATTGAAGTAGTGTTTTCCTCACAATTCAGATTAAGAGCTTGAAATATAGCAGCTACTAACAGGTTTTCTAGACGAAAGCTGCTCTAGATGTGCATCTCTCTGCATGCTCCTAAAATATGGAGTTCACTTTTTACGTGAACCGAAGGAAATTACCGGAGCCGCTTTAAAGCAATTGTGTTTCTTCAACTCAAAGATTTTCACCTGTTTCACAACAGGTGTCTGATTGCAACTCATCAAACACACTCTAACACTTATTAAATATTCGGTTATAATAGTGAATAATGTTTATACTTAAGATGACCACATGACATGAAAATAATGTGCCATACTTATTTTTTAAAGACTGGTCTTCAAGAGGTTTTCTGTACATGTCCATGTTTAAAATGTGCTGAAACACATGAGCTTTAAAAAAGACTATTGTGTACTGTTTTAAGTGGTATCAAGCGGTGTAATTGCTTGAAACGACCCAAGTCTGTAGCAAAGAGCAGAATAATGAGTGACTGTGCCCTAATGGTTAAAAACAGCTTTTCCTCTCACACCTCTCCATATGGGAATTTGGAGTCACTCGAGACAGTTGCTTTAAAATGTGCTGAAATGTCTGTTCATTGTCAGAGCAGGCCCCAAATATGTTATGAGCCAACTCAGCACTTTATTCCATATATAAACTTTCTTGAAAGCAGCAGAAAGAGATTGTTATTTGTTGTGAACATTGATATGAAACAGCTATTCTGTGGAAAGGGTGGAATGAGTCATACTCTTAAAACAGAAATGGAAATCACCGGATGATAGGATCAATGTAGTGATAATAATTATCCCTTAGTCGCTAAAGTTTGTACTTTTTTAAGCCTAATGGATTGTTTGCCAATGTACAATTTTGATTGTTATGGAGGTCAATGGCATCGTGCAAAGTTAATCATGCCAATATGAGAGATATTAGCCAACCTCTATGTCTCTGTTTTTCCTTAGCTGGGATAGTGACTTTCCATATTGGGGCCTTTTAGAGCGGTCACTGACATAGTATGGTGTCATGTGACTATAAGTTCCTTCTTATTTCTTAAAGCTGAGAAAGGGTTATAAAATGGTGTTGCTGGGGCTTTAATTAGTTACTATGATCTGTTGCACATTCCTCTATGATGTTCCACCATGAAGATATTTTCATTGCTGTTTAAATAAATATTTATTGTTTTCAATGGCTTTCATGGTAACAATTTATCCCCTTCTAGAGCTTGGGGTTCCGGAACATTTGCTCAATGGTTGGTATGTTCTTGTACAGACTGATAACCTCTACAAATGTGGTCTGTTTGAAGTTTCTATGAGGTTCTCAGTTTGACTCACAGCTTTAGAAAGTTTGACCCCATTCAAAGTCGATGAGAAATTTCCCAGAATTCCTTTAGTGGTACCAGTCTGAAAAGATATAGCAACATGAGTCAGGCCAGTTTGGATGTCATGGCAATGTTTGATGGCTGTAGCTCAAAAATAATAAAAGTTAAAGTAATAATTTATCGTTCAATCTGATTAATGCTCTGAGCCTCTATGACGCTCTCACAAATTCTTGAAAGGGTTCTTCTCACATTCTCGTGGTTTTGGTTCTCTCTTTAGCATGTCTTTCCACACTCTCTGTATGTGAATATACTTGAATACGGGGCTTTGAGAACCTCCTGCTTCTTTTGCAACGATTTATTAGCTTTAGGCGAAGAGTTTTGCAAGACAAGCTTTGCCAATGCCAATATAACGAGGCTTATGACATGTTTTACAATACTCTCATGCATACTGTGATGTCAGTCATTAACAGCAGAACCTCCTTCAATCATTAACCAATCTGTAATCAAATGAGAGTTGCGTCGTGTCTTATAGAAGCTCAGCTGTGTGTCTTCTGCGCAGCGTCAGAAGGAATGCAGAGACATGTTCAGACCTGAACTTCCTTGTGAGGCAGGAAGTTACCAAGCTAGCAGTGACTAACACACACTCTGCTCTTCTGCATGTGGCTTGGGTGGTGTCCACCGTTCAACAGGAAAGAGACGCTTTTTCAAATGTATTGATGAGGCCATCAGTGAGATAGGAAACCTTACAACAAAGTAAGTGCTTTTTGTTTCTTTATCTAAAAACTGCTGCTGGGTTCAAAGTGTTTTGATCAAATCGACTTGTTGCATCTGACCATAACAAGATGCTTTTGTGGAATATTTAGATTTTTTTTCTGACAGTACGGTTTGCATCCAGTACTTTTAAAGTTTTAAGGTTATTTAAATGCGAGTCTGTCGGGCGGTGTATAAAAGCTTTTAATCCAGATTTATTCATCAGTTTGATTAACAGAATTATTTGCAATTAAGTTCACAGTTTCTGATAAAACAAAGCCACACCCTTTCAAGTGTTCTGTGATCATTTGTGAATTAAAAATTAAGTAGTATTTTTATTAGTCAAAGTACATAATCGTACATTGATTTTTTTAAGATGCATATGAATTGTTATTATTGATTTCAACATTTTAAATCCTCCGTAATCCATGGAAGGTACCGTAATTTTTCTTAAAACACAGTTTTTAGTTTAATTTTGAGTTAAACAGCTAGAAGTATTTTAATAACTTTTTTTATTCCTCACAATTTTTTCTGGCAGTTGTGGCAGAGATGTTGGTTTCACCAGAATCCCCCCATTTCCTTCTGCATCAGAGTTTGAACACTGCTGATGGCCATTTACAGTTCCTAGGAGATCCTTTTACATCCCTTTCCTGTTTTGTACAGTTGCTTTGCTTTCCCAATCACTTTCCCCATCACCCCATGAACTCATTGAGATCCTTGATGAAGACAACTTAATTCCTTTCAAATAGTTTAAACAAGTGATAAACACTCTCTTCCTTCTTCTTGTATTTTGGTGAATTTCCCTTTTTCACGCAGCGCCGTCTAACATCAGGGAGCAATTTTGCACCCTGCACCAAACACATGAACACAAGCTGTAGAGTTTGCATGAGCCTTACTTTTGCATTTTGACCCAGTAGTGTTTTTAATACTTGGTTTTAAGGAGAAGTTGCTGCAAAAATACAAATAAAGAATAAAATGTAATTTAGCTGATCCCGTCTGGGATCTCTGTCAGTGTTTATGCATGTCTCGCTTGTAATAACACATGCTGTCGGTTCTCTAAACTGTAAACAATAATCAGTTGTGGGTGAACTAACTTCATTTCACCTCTATAGTGTTTTCTTTGTTCATATATTTTCAATTCAGTTCCCTTTAAACAAAGAACAGTGTGGTTGTGAATCAAAGGTGGTTGCGAACCATTATTATGTTCATATGGTAGAAATATCCAGTTCTGGGATAATCACAGACATGCAGATAATGATTGTATTCATGTTTTAGCCTCAAAGAGAGGTTTTCATCCATGCTTTCGTGTGATAGAGGTTTAGCGATCCAAGTATAACAGCTCACAGGTTAAAGGCCAATCGCTGTAGGGCACTCCGGCGGAATTAAAACACAGCGCACGAGTGTTTGAAGAGAAACAAACAGGAGACTGTGTTCCTATCAGGTTTCCCCAAAATCAACAGCCGTCTGGATCTTTAATGACTGCTTCCCTCAGACTTGACCAACTGCAAAGGTGTGATAGCATCTCAGATGCTAAGTATGTCTGTAACATTATAGCTGAGGACTGGGAGTGAATGTGCAAAATGATCGCAGTAAAATATCAAAATGTAACACAGGCATGTGATGCCATGACTGGAAATGAGTTGAAATCCCACAAAGTGATCTTTGATGGCAATATTTATCCATAGGATTGAACACGGTGAGAGATAACTGAAAGTATAGTCCGAGAAGAACCAAAAAAATCAAAGATCTGTCATCGTCTTGCTGCATATGTTCAGCCAGAAGTGAGACAAGCTCCCGTTTCTGTTATCTGTTGTAGGTTTATCGAGGAATGGTGACATACACTTCATATGAGTTTGACCTTGTATTTGTGGATAAACATGATTGAAATGATCAGAAACGCTGTGAGTGTCATCTGTTTCCTTTTGGAAACTTTGCTGCTTTCAACATCTTGTGAGAGGAAGTTGCTGTAACCACTTCCCTGTGTCTCAGGTCACATGCCGCTCTCTCATTGGCTGCTTTCCTTAAAAAAAATGACTCTGTGTTGTTTTACTCGCAGGTGCTACACGCTAAAGGTTTGTTTGTCATCGATTCAGATGAAGGCGCCATTTGTTTCTGTTGAGGATTGCACAACTATTCGAACAGATTGTGTTACATTCAGTTCACATTTGATTATATCGCGTTATACTCTGCATCTTTTTCATGCCCCAGAACACGAATGATTATATTTGTATCTCTATATTCTCTAAATACTAACTGCACATCGTCTGCCATTGTCATGTCTCTTCCTCCAGTAACTGTTTTGTGGACCACATCGGAGGGTTTCTAACCCGGTTCTTCTTTTCCTAAAATAAAGAATGCAACATTGCTATTATTGAATTCCACTTTGCATGTTCCACACCACTGAAGTTGTTCTTTTCTATGTAAACATTGGGGATTTTTGCCATTTTCAGAAGACCCTAGACCCTCTATAGTCCATTGAATCCAAATGACTAGTCACTTTGTCTCACTACAGCACCATTTAAAAACCATTTAGCCAATGTCTGCAATGAGAGGAATACATTTACTTTATTAAAGCTGCTTGGAGGATGTTCGTATGATCTGCAGTCTCCTGCAGTCAGGCAGAGCGGAGCATTCATGGGCAGGACTCTGCATGCTTTGGAGTTATGCAAGCGATGCATTTATCGCTAGCCTCTGGGTATTGAGCAATATTTATCTTCGGGTTATGTTTGTTGCTCAACTGATCTCTAAGTAACACTTTTGTTAATAAATATAATTATTTCAATATTTTTTGTATATGTGCGTCAGATTGTATGGATCTATTAAAGACTGTAGTTCATTCAGGGTTTACTCCCCTTTGTCCAACCCTCCAAATTTCTCTGCCGCTACAGACTGTAACGTTTCACAATTGATGTGGTTTTTTTTTGCTTTGGAACCTCCCGAATGTGTTTAAACTATAGCATTGATAAATGCACAGATAAGCTCAATAACTTTTTTTTCCTCTGAATGATTGAGTGTTAAATGGTCTTTTCTGTTTCTGTTGTAGATGGACGACATCGACGCCATGTTCAGCGATATGCTGCAGGAGATGGATCTCCTAACGCAGGTACACCTTTGTTTTAAACAGCTTCCATGTGTTTTGATCCTGATGCTTTCACCATTTTTTTGTCTTGTTCAGAGTTTGGGGGCTGAAGCAGAAGCTGCACCTTTGCCCAAACCTCCCTCAGTTCCTGAGCCTCTGGAAATCAACTTCTCTATTGGTTTTTCAAGCTTGAATGGTAAGCAGTGTTTCAAACCTGCTTCTCTTTCCTCCTGAAAGACTCCATTTATCCACTGCGCAGCCTTTTGAAGGCAATTAGTGATTACTTAACCATAAAATTACTTTAAATTATGTCTGAGGGCGTCTAAAGTTGCAAAAACGGCTGGTTTGAAGTAGTGAATGATTTTTTTTATGTCAAAAGAGAAAGTTAATGAGTGCTACATTAACTTCATGATCTCAGAAATGAAGTGCAACGATGGTCACAGAAAAAGCACTTTGAGACTGAATCATCGAAACAAGTTTACTTTAGTGAATAATCTACAATCATTGGATGTGTTTTATATGTGTGTAGTCATTAGCACACACCAAGTAGTTCAGTTTACTTTAAAACTAAACTATGGATTTCAAATGCACTTTTTTTCCAGTTAGAAATATTATCGTAGTGAAGCTAACGATCAATTACGTCGATGAACACTCACCACCTACTGAAACTACAATCGATTGCACTGTATAAATCAGTTTCAGGTAATTCACATGAATTCTTACTGATGTTACTTAAAAAAAAACATTAATTAATTTCGAATTTAAAAAATCTAGATCATTTGGTGAACGCATATAGATTGTTGTTCATATAATTAATGTTTATAAATACATTTATTACAAAGCTGGCATTTTATTTAATTTTTAAATTAAAACAGTTTGTTTGACATAATTTCACTCTTTTTAAAATATTTTTCAATTTTTTTATTTGTAATATTCTTTGAATAGAAAATGTATTTTACTTTTTAGAAATATTATTATTATTATTATTATTGTTATTTTACAGTATTCTACTTTATTTTATTATTTTTTTTATTATTCAATACTTCATCATTATATGTATCATAACAGTATATATATAACTGTTTTATTTTATTTTCTTTCTTTTTTTATTTTATTTTTAGAATAAAAATTACTTTTACAGTATCTGATCTTATTTTATAATTTCTGTCTAATGCATATTTCTGTTATGATTTTCTTTTATACACTTATTTTTAACATTATTTTATTTTAAATATCCAAATAAACTTATTCTTGATTCTGTTTATTTTCTGTGTTTGTTTAAATTTTATTTTGCCATTGTTTTTATATAGTTATCTGCACTGTTTTACAGTATGCATCTTAATGCTAGAGTTAACTCATACTTTATATAGTTTTTTGTGTTCAGTCTTTATTCTATACAGTTTTTTGTTTGATGTATTATCTGTTTATTATATTTAATTGTTCAAATTGCGTATTTATTGTGTTTTTATTAGATGCATTTCCCTCAGAGGGATCTATTTTTATTTTTCAGTGTCATTTCTTAAGGTTCTCTGGCTGTAAATACTCATAATAAAAGTTAAATCCTCCTTTTCTCTTTTCCTCGAGGCTTTTTCATTATTAACTGCTCCATATTTCCTCCCTGCAAGAATCTCTGAATGATCTGGAAGACAATGATTTGGACGCCCTGATGGCCGACCTGGTGGCAGATATAAATGCCACGGAGGAAATGTTTGCAACAGAAAAAGAGACGCTGAAAGGGTCACTTCCTGCTGCCCCATCACCTTCACCCCCTCAGAGCAGCTATGTGGTGGAGGTGTCCAAACCTGCAACTTCCTCCAACTCTGCTGCAGCTCCGCCTCTGCTGACCGGCTCCAAATCATCAACGGTACGTCACATTCTGATCACGGCCTTAGCTGAAGGTTACGGGTTTATTTTAACACAAACCAGGCCGAGCAGCAGATGTGTCATCACATATTCTCTGAAATCAGTCACTTGCTGCCAAAACCATAAAACTACATAAACTTTATGAAGTATGAAGCTTGTGAGGGGTCTACTTTATCCATTTCTGCTCTGCATGCTTAAACGCTAGGCCGTATAATGTAATAATCCACATTAATCCAAAAATTGAACTTTTGAGCACAACTATATATTTGCAGAGTTGTGTTCAAGTGTTTTTTTTTTTTGAGTCTGTGGCACCTTCACCTTCACTCCAAACAAAGGCAGCTATTAATTATTTGCGCACTACATTAATGTTGTCATCTGCAGGAGGACGATGAGGAGCAGCTCAAAGCAGATAAGATCAAACTCGCTTTGGAGAAGATAAAGGAAGCCAAAGTGAAAAAGGTCAGTGATGAGAGTTTCTGCAGTGGGTTCAGACATTTAGAAGTCTTTCATACCAGCGGTGTTTTTATGAAACAGCTGCCAAAATCACTTGGTCCTTAATTCTTTTTGAAAATATTTACATGTTCAGTCAGTAAATCCCCTCGCCTCCCTCTTCTGATGCTCAGTTTAAGTTGTTTTTTCTGTTTTTTTTAAACAAGCCAATTACCTACATTTAAACAGGCGTACCTAATAAAGTGGCCGGCATGTGTATTCCAACACCATCTCTCCAGTTTAAAACCTTTACAGAGTTTGTTCTTGTACACATCTATGCTTTTAAAAATAATTTTTGTTTTTCTTGGAAATTCCAAGAAAAACACCAGAGAGGCGTATGATTGGCCCCAGATGTTTTCTGCTGCAGGACAAAGCTCCCCAAACACACACCCAAAGTCATTAGGAACTATGTTCAGAAGAATAATAAGTACCGGAAGAAGAAGAAGTACTGGGTAAAGTCTCATCAGGTTTGTCTGGGACTACCTGAAGAAACAGAAGGATGTGAGAAAGCTGCATCCACAGAAGATCTAGGGTTAGATCTCCTCGATGTTTGGACCACCCTTCTTTCTTTTTAATTCATCATTACACAGTAATTATCACAGTACTGTCATTGATTCCCTAGGAAGATTTCAAGATTTTTCTGGTTTGTTGTTGAAGCTCGTGGTGAAAGTGGAGATCAAAGATGGCAGCTCGAAGACTCTGATGGTGGATGAGAGACAGACGGTTCGAGATGTGATGGACAACCTCTTTGAGAAGACACACTGCGACTGTAACGTGGACTGGAGCGTGTGTGAGACCAACCCTGACCTACAGACCGGTGAGAACACCTCTGAAAGTCCAGTCCCCCCCTTGTTCTCCTGTTTTTAGAAACGGCGGTGGAGGGCTCGCTTCACGCGTTCAGTTTCACACACAGCAGGTGGCTTTCATTTCCTGCCCAACATGTACCTCCTTCAGTTTCAGTAGGGCTGCAGTCTGGATGTGAATGGAGCCCACTCCTGAGATATTCAGGTGTCACTCAGTACTCTGTTGATGCACCTGCAGTTACAGCCTCAAGTGAACATTATGCCCCATGCTTGCCACTTTTTTTGGGGGCAGTTCCTTATTGGTTTGTTGGGCACATTCATCTTCAGATCTCTCAGAGATGTGAGAGTAAGTCATTGTCCTGCTGAAAACCATCTCTCTGCATTCTTATTTACGCTAGCTCTCCTTGAGTGTTGTGTAAGACGGCATTAATAAAATGATACATGGTTTACATATTTCATAGTTACAGGGTCAAAGGATAAACAAGTTAAAAGTCAATTTCTTTTAGATCCATTTAGAGAAGCAGTGGCATCACCAGATGATGATGATTCCTATTCTCAGTCATTAATAATCTGGAGAAAAGGACCGATGCTTGGTTCTGTGCATTTAACTTTACTCGTGTAGTTCCTTCCTCTACAGAAGCAGAATAATGAAATACATGATCCTAAAAAAAGACATTTTCTAAAGCTGAGTTTATTTTAATGGAAAGTACGTTCACAAAGGGATTTACGATTCTATCAGAATTATTTTTCATACGTAAAACCTGCTTTTTGAAGATTGCTGTCATCCATTGGTGTAGTTTGCACAAGAGTCACCGGATTCCATGCAGATGTTAAATAGTTTCCATTCACCATGAGTTTAATGCCAGAAACCACATTAAACATCAGACCACCCCTGAGCTCCTGCGTCACAGTTTACCATCAGCGTCTGCAGACTGCTGCAGTTAAAAAAAAATAAAAATAGTGCATTGTATGAAAATCCAAATCAGCAGATTTTCAAGTAGGAATGACAAGTTTTAAGTAGGAATGACACGACCCAGCTATTGTTTAATTTTCATTTCAATTATAATGTGTGGGTTTATAAAGTTTTGACATGTTATTTATGTTTTAACTGAACATTACAAGAGTTTAATGTGTAAGGTAATTAAAATTAAAACGTGATCGTCTTACAGCTTCATTTTACAGACCCCAAATTAACGCCATCTAGTGGAGAAAAGAAGGGATAACCCTTGGAAGTACAAAACCTGTGATATGGCTTGTTTTTTTTTAGTTCTGGCGCTAACAAAAAACAATGGTTTAACTTTTTTTTATACAATTTTCATATTGTTTGCTTTTGTGGGGCATTTATACATTTGTATTTTGTCTTAACACCTTTATTTTTTTCTAATAAAACCAAAAAAGATATCTAGCATTGCCACAAAAACTGTTTTAAGGATCATTTATTAGAGCAACTTGAAAAATTGTAAATAAAAACGCTCAAAAAGGCCTCAAGAGTTTTAAGGGTTAAGCTATTTTACAATAGTTGCAATTATTGCGGTTCGCATTGTTATTATCATAAATGGTATCATAAGTGAACTTGATGGGTTTGATTTATTCAAAGGTATATTTTTTTAAATCTAAAAAAGTTTTAAAAAATAACTTTGTATAAACTGAGATTCGAACAAATAAATGAAGGTAATCATTTCATGCTGATACAAATGTACTGTAGCCACTTTCCTCTTATAAATATTCTTTTTTAAATCATTTATTTTTGAGTGCACCAAATCAACGTTGCAAACTGACTTGCATTGTGTGTTTTGCTGATCTATAACTGATCTAGAAATGAAACACCATGTGCAGATGTAATGGGGCTATAGTGGGGTTCAATATTTAATTACGCACATAAATCTGAATTGATTTCGAACTCTCCACAGAGCGAGGCTTTGAGGACCACGAGAATCTGGTGGAGCCGCTGTCTACATGGACGAGGGACACAGAAAACAAAGTGCTCTTTCTCGAGAGAAAAGACAAGTATGAAGTGTTTAAAAACCCTCAGGCAAGTATTCAGATGGTTTACTTGGAGTATTCTTTCACTTCCATGAAGATTATGAATCAAAGCAGAGACTCCCTGTGATGATATAAACTTAAACTTACTGTTTCTGGTCCTTTATAAATAAAAAGTGTACTGTAGCTGTTATTTTCAGCTCAAATGACAAAGTTTCTCAACAATAATTATGAAATCTCCACGACTAAAAGTACCACGACTTCTCTAAACATGGTTTCCTGAATATGGAAGAGAAATCTGGAAGCGGATAGACTCAGAGTCAGCACATTCGCTTTCTGCCTGTTAGTACATCTAAGAATGAAAAGCATGAACAATTTTTTGAAATGTACGGATCCTGAATTTCTTTTTCAGATTTTCTACTTGTGGAAAAAGGATAAGAAGTCTCTAAAGGACATGAAGGACAAAGACAAAGAACAACTTCTTAAGGTGTGTGACAGAAACGTTTAAAAGCAGCCACTGCTTGGAAAATACATCTCCCCCTGACTTTTATTACAGCCAGCTCCCCCAAGAAACATCTGAAGGTGATGGGTATTAGGAAATGATGGCACTTCTGTTTTTGTGGCTGTAGGAGAACTTCTGTGGAGCCTCGGTCATTGTTCCTGACCTGGAGGGTGTCCTGTTTCTGAAGGAGGATGGTAAGAAGTCCTGGAAGCAGCGCTTCTTCCTTCTCAGGGCCTCTGGACTGTATTATTCTCCCAAAGGAAAGACGAAGGTCAGTTCAGTCAGCAAAATCTGGCATTTAAACTCTAACAAATAATGATTAAATGACCGTCTGGGTTGTTATCAATTATTAGCAGTCAAACCTAAATTACAGTTGATTAACTGGATGCGACACGTCCCTGGGTGCGAGTCTCAGACATAGCATGGAAGGTATTCCTGGAAAAACACTCTCAGAATCATAAAGACAAGCCCAAGAAAGAGACGACCCTCATTAGCACACTCTAAATGTGCAACTCTAAACTGTGTGCACTGTTTACCATCGTCCCCACAGGTGACTAAGAGAAATAGTTCCTAGTCAAGAGCAAACAAGACAATAATCAATAGACAAGGTCCTACTCGACCATTCGCCCTCAAACTTCCAAAATGGTCTGATTTGGGTTGCTTCATCTTTTCAGACTGATGCCACTAAAGAAATTCTGGAAAAAAATCACTAAGAATTCTTCATTTCTGCTCCTCAGGCGTCACGGGACCTGGTGTGTCTGGTACAGTTTGACAACGTGAACATCTACTTCTGCAAAGACTATAAAAACAAATATAAGGCTCCGACGGACCACTGCTTCATGCTCAAGGTATTTTTATTTTGGTAAACCTCTGTTTAGCACATTTTATTTCATTATGTCTTTCAAGACTCTCAAGCACACGTTAAAAGATCAAATATGTTGTGGAATTATTAAAGAGCAAACCATTGAAAGAAACATTTTGCCAAACGTTTCGAGCCGTAGATCTTGCAGCAGATTGTTGCACAGCGCTGTGGCTGATCGCGCGCCAAGGGATGGTTTCGCCGGATGAAGAAGCTCAATGGAATGCATCTCGTTTTGGTCAGGAGCTGCCATTGCTTCAGTTTCCCGACGTAGATGTAAATAAACGTTCCGCGTGCATGAATATCGAACCAAAAGTCTTTTTTTATTCTGGTTTTAAATGTTTCTTTTTGAGTTTTAAGACGGCAATTGAATCAAAGAATGATGCACAGGTTTAAATGGTTCTGATCTGAGATAAACAACCCACCTCTGCAATCTCCTTCTGGATTCCATCCAAAGTTTGCAAAGCTTCACCCTCACCTGTGATCTGGTTCATCTTGGTCAAGTTCACCTGAAGAAATCTCATTGTTCTATTCTCAAATACAGCTTGATGGCTGTTCATAACAGGGATGAAAGGGACACAAAATGCACAGATTTCATCCAATGACCCTAATGGAGTATTAGGGGTCCTGTGCATTTGTTGCGTAATTGTAATGGTCGGGTCCCCAGAAACATCTAATGCTGCTTCTTTCTTTGAACCATCCACAATGGTTTTCACAGGCCCAGAAAGAGCCTCAATTTTGACATCAATTTCCAAAGTGCTTTTCTATCAGCAGTGGTCTCCACATGAAAGCAGACGTGAAGGACATGAGGGCTTCAGACGCTGTAAATTACATGCCTGTAAAAAGCAGCCATTTCCCCCGGAGTCAGCCGGCAGGGGTGACCGGGTGATGACCTTACCCCGACCTTTCAAAAGGCTCCCTAAACCCTCCGACGCCCACTTTTGATCACAGCTGAAGTAAAGTCCAAATGCAGATGTAGTTTTGATGTGATAACGAAGGTTCTTTTTATGGGTACAAACCTGAATTCATCTTCGTTCTCTCTCTCTTGGTTTGGGCATGGTTTGCTCGTGACTGCTAGAAAGCTACACTACTTGTTTGTTGAAGTGAATCGCTCACAGCCATTTCCGGCTTGTTTTTAATTATTGATACTTTTTTATCAGTTGTGAAGTTCAGTGCAGTAGTGACGTAGAGGAAAAAATATTGTTAAAATGTACTGTTGAATTATTAGTTATCATATCAGTTTATCAACACAAAGATTATTTCAAGGTGTGAACCTCCGGCAGCTTTAACTTCTGTAATTAAGCCAGACTTCCCTCTAAGATAAAAGGCAACGTGCTCCATTTGATCTTCCTCAATACAGGAAGAGGTTCAAGCGGAATCTTTCCTCATTTCGTTTACGGCGCTAGCATCAGGAGCCAATATTGAACCGCAGGAGGTTTTGAGTTTTAATTCACTCACACAAGAAACTTCCCACATTTCCCAATGCACTTGTCCCTCCCAGACAACAGCTCTATAGAGGTTATTGAGACAAAGAAAATAATATTTATGTTTTTTTGTCATTAGTAGTGGGCAGTCGGTCTAGTCAATAAATAAAAGAACATACATCAAAGTGGAATTAAGCTTTTTGATTTTTTTTTTCATGTGAAATTTTGTCAAAAATCAAAAGGACAATGAAAATGAAATGAGATAGAACAACAGAGTAAGCTTGACTAGTTTGTAATGTTTTTTTCTTTGCGTTATACACAGTAGCTGAATATTTAATCAGCATAGAGGACTCCTCCGCAGCTTCTATGGCTCTAGCACTCCATCTGCTGGCTCTGCTTTGAAACTGCATCTACTTTGGCTCTTTTACGTTCATGTTTTTTTTTATTGGTGTTTTACAGCATCCTCAGATTCAGAAAGAGTCACAGTATATCAAGTATCTGTGCTGTGATGATGCGGACTCCATGACTCTGTGGGTGACAGGGATACGGGTGGCAAAGGTGAGAAGAAACCAAGCCAAGCGCTAATTGGACTGTAAATATACAATGAACAAGATTTCTGGTAACAGCTCATAGCCATTGACTTCAATAATTGAACAACATTATAAATGTAAACGTGTCAAAACAACATCTTCGATTTTCAACCAGATAAAAGCGAGGTTTGTTTCTGTTCGCAGTACGGGAAGCAGTTATTTGACAATTACAAAGATGCAGTGAGGAAAGCATCAGGCTCTTCATCTTGGGCCAGTCGCAGCATCCAGATGTCCTCCAGCGCTTCCACACCCTCCCCTCCTCTCAAAGGTAACGATGAAATTCCGTCGTTAATGAAATGCTTATCGATGGGATTTGGTTTAAGGTTTTACAAATGCTTTACTTTACAGTGAAAGCTGCGAATGGTGAGGCTCCTCAGCCGCCGATGGAGAACAAGGTACGGTCGGTCAACTCTCGTTTTCAAATACCCGGGTACGATGGGCCTGAGGTCAAGTCAGCCTGGTTACATTAGATGTGGAAATAAAAAATAAGATAAATGTGTAAACGCAGACTCTGAGATATTCCTCGGGAAACACCGGTTCCTGTTTGTTTTGTAATTGGAGCTTGAGTGGGTAAATTACCATAACGATAATATTTGGCTTTATTTTTAAAGGTTCCTCCAAGCCAGGCATCTTTCCCTCCACCTCCAACAGACCTCCTCCCCCCTCCACCTCCTGACCCAATCTTCCCTCCACCCGCCCCAGCTTTGCCTACCATGACCAAACCCAACAGATTCCCTCCTCCACCTAAATTCATACAGTCTTCCTTCCCTCCCCCACCCACAGATGATCTCCCACCTCCTCCTCCTCCGCCAGAAGAACTCGATCTGCCTCCAGACTTCCTTCCTCCACCTCCACCCAGTTTTGCAGCATTCCCGGAAGAACATCCACCTCCTTCAAACCCTATTGCTTGTCTTCCACCACAACCTCTTCACCCTGTTCCACCAATGTCTTCAGGAGGAGCGCCGCCGCCACCACCCCCACCCCCTCCTCCAGCAACGGCTGCCAGCCGTTCCTCCGCCAACACTGGCTCGGTCCGCAAAATTGGTCCACCACCACCTAGGAGGACTACGCCTGTGCAGATGGCGCCCTCCGGAGGTGACTTAATGTCAGAACTGATGATGGCCATGCAGAAGAAGCGCACACAACAACATTGAACTTTAGAGAGACTCCAGGCAGGTTTTATTTTTAGCTGAGATTAAGGACATGCTGCTGTGAATTACGCAGTTCCTTTTTTATTTAATACCTAAAACCTATGAACATGTGAGTGTTTCCCCAAAGTGTTTGTAAAAAGATTTGTAAATCCAGATAAACCGTTATCGTTTCCTAAGGTTGCCATCATCCTTCGTGTGGTTTATCGTAATGTGACTGTGATCGTCGATTTGCTTTAGACGATCTGAAAGTCTGACTCCGAAGGAAAATTAAAAATTAGCACACTTAGCATCGCTAGTCTTTTATGTTTGCTAAGCGCTGATTTGACAGCACATGGAGGGAGTTGTTTGGAAGCGACATTAATTCTGGAAGAGATATTTAAAAAATCTCCTCGGAGTAAATTGTGGTGAGTTTGACCTTGTGATCGACCCGGACCGGATGTACCTCGCCTTTCACTCAATGTAGCGACAGACAGACAGCTGAGACCCTGAAAATCGATAATAAGAAAATATGCACAACATTTGTCAAAGATTGTGACTCAACTTTGTTTTTGAGGCATTTCCATTCTTTTTTTTTTTTTTTTTTAGAAAAAGTGGAAGACACAAAGTAAAAGTTGAGAACACACTACATTTTCCTGAAGCACTGCGACCCCAGGGGGGGGGGGGGGGCTGTGTTTCCCCTTATTAAACATATTTGCATTCTGGCGCAGACTATGTTCCCTTGCAAAATAGATTTGTGAGCCCTTTCACGTTTTTTTTCCACATGGGAGAGATTCGGACGTCACTTCCTGTTCATGCTCCAGCATCCAGGTGGCTCGGGGTCATATTAACAATGCACTTTTATTTTGTAGTGTATTTTGAACTTATAAACCATTTCTCTATGCTCAATGATGCATAGAGTATGTTGAAGGAAGAGTGGGAAGAGAGAGAGTGGGGGGGGGGGGGTGAGTGAGAGGGAGGGGGATTTTTAGAAATGTTTTTCTTCCCATCCAGATTTTGTGATGTCAAAGACTTTTATGATACATTTTTTTATTTTTTCTTGAGAGATTTGTTTAGAAAACCCAGCACTTTAAACACCAAGCTGCAAAAACAACAGTTTGTGATCGCGGTCTCTTTTAGATGTAGAAATTAAGAGTGGAAGTTTGTTTTGAAATTATTTGTTTTAGATACTTGTAGCCCTGTATCAGAAGGATAATTATCTTGACCAGGTGTTGCTTCCAGGCTGGAGCTAAGCTCTGAGGGGTATAAGATATTAGATTCTTGATGAGCTCTTTCTTTAAACGGTTTGTAGAGGATAAAGTCTTGCTCTGAAGCCGTGCCCCTTTTGCTGACACACAAAACCAGGATGTTGTTCCTCTAATAGGAAACTGAAACTAAGTTGTTTGGCTTCTGGTTCTCTGTCGATTCTTCTAATGGCGGAAGCAAACGTTTTATTAGATCAAGAGTTTGGCTGCTCCATCTGCTTGGAGCTTCTGAAGGATCCAGTGACTACTTCCTGTGGACACAGCTTCTGTAAGATCTGCATTGAGGACTGTTGGAATGAGGAGGATGTTAAAGGAGCTTACAGCTGTCCTCAGTGCAGACAAACCTTCATTTCCAGGCCCTCTTTAGCTAAAAACGTGCTGCTTGCTGAAATGTTGGAGAAGTTGAAGAAGAGCTCGACCCAGACTGATGATTGCTACGCTGGAGCTGGAGATGTGGAGTGTGATTCGTGTACTGGGAGGAAGCACAAAGCTGTCAAGTCCTGTTTGGTGTGTCTGAATTCGTACTGTCGAAGTCACCTGCAACAGCACGAGAGCTTATTCAGCAGCAAGCATAAACTTATCGAGGCAACAGGGCAAATGCGAGAAATGATGTGCAGCAAGCACGAGGAACAGCTCAAAATGTTCTGTCGGACGGACCAGAAGTGCGTTTGTTTTCTCTGTGTGATTGAAGAACACAAAAACCATGAAACGGTAACAGCTGCTACTGAAAAGGCGGAGAAACAGGTATGAAATTACGCTGAGAATTTAAATAATATTTATGTGCTTCATATGTTCTGAGGTAAGGAATCTCTAGCACGCGTTCAATTTCTTTTTTTCTTTTTGGATAATAAGCAACACTTGGCGTACACACATATGCTGCAGTACTGTGTGCATCCACCAGGTGGTGCTGGAATCCTATCCATCTTAGCGTAATGATGGCGTAAGCGCCCTCTGGCGTTCGCTGTGTTATATGAATATGTATATAACGTGAAAGTGGCCGCGTCCGTTGTGTTGCATTTATTTGAACTCTCAATTGACTTGAAATAATATCTATGAGAATCACATTTTTGTCTTTGTTATATTTAGCACGTGTTTAATTTAAATTTTTTGGGTAATAAGCAACACTTGGCACACACACATATGATGCAGTACTGGCTGCGTCCACCAGATGGTGCTGGAATCCTATCCCTCTTAGCGTAATAATAACGTAAGCGCCCTCTGGTGTCCGCGGTGTTATATGAATATGTATATAACGTGAAGGTGGCCACGTCCGTTGTGTTGCATTTATTTGAACTCTGTTGACTTGAAATAATATCTACGAGAATCACATTTTCTGTCTTTGTTATATTTAGCACTTGTTTAATTTCGTTTTTGTGTAAGCGTACACCTAAGAGCTGCTGCGTTGTCTTCGGCCACCAGATGGCGTTTATCAAAGCTGGCGCTGCTTGTGTCTGGTCTGCTAGTCTGCGCGTGCGCGAAACCATCACTACTTCCGGTCTGTCTTTTTATATATATATATATATATATATATATATATATATATATATATATATATATATATATATATATATATATATATATATATATATATATATATATATATATATATATATATATATATATATATATATATATATAAATACACTTTTGTGCAGCCTTGGTGAAATTTTTATTAGCATTAGCGCTCGATAGATATGAGGCCGCACCAGTTGACAACAGCTTCTGTTTTTATAATTTTTATTATTCTATTTCTACGTTGCTTCGTCATTCAGTCGTTTTACATTAATGTTTGTGGTTTCCACATGATTTTGCTGTAACTTTTGCTAGAACAATTTTCCCCAAAAAAGTTGGAAGTGGCGAGCGCCCTCCTGTGTTCGCTTTGTTTTTTTTTTTATGACAATTGAGCTTAAATAAGATCGAGTTTTCGAGAAATTGTTTTATATTTACCGGTATATCCTTTTGTAACCAGAGTATCTATTATTTTTAATATGTGCTTATTTTGTGATAATGGTCTTGTCTACAGTTATCATAGATCACAGTTAAATTTGACCTTAAACACCCACTCAAAGAAAATAACGATTAATAATCATTTTGATCACTTGTTCAGAAATGCTACAAGAATTATTCTCCCAATTTTAAGTTTAAAACAAAACACTAGATGGGTAAATATTTTTTAAGAATTTAAATGCACTTTGAACTTGATGCTTGGAACAAATATTTGAAATAATTTTAGAATACTTAAACCAAGCATACAGAGCCATAACCCATGACCATATCTTGGTCCCCTGAGTGTTATTGTGATTTAGCCCTTTGTAAATGTCCATATACGTCCTATATTTTGATCATTTAATTTCTGACATTGTGGTTCTTCGTTTCTCCAACAGATAATTCTGAAGGAACTGCAAAAGGAATATGACAAGAAAATCAAGGTGAGGGAGAAAGAGCTTCAGGAGCTAATGGAGGCTGTGGTTCTTCACAAGGTGAGTCTGGGAGGAGGTTTGGAGATGGAGATGTGTTGCAGTATCAGGAGCTGATGGTAGTGTTTGTATTAGTGCTCCACGCAGGCTGCAGTCCGTTTCACAGAGAGGATCTTCACTGACCTGATCCGTTCCATAGAGAAACGCAGCTCTGAACTGACGCAGCTGATCCGAGATCAGGAAAAGGCTGCAGCGAATCGAGCCGAAGTCCTTGTGAAGAGACTGGAGAAAGAAATTGATGGACTGAAGAGCAAAAGCAATGAGCTGGAGCGTCTTTCACAAGTACTTCTTGATCCCATTGTATTCCTCCAGGTAAACGAGGTCATTAAATAAGTTACATTACTGTATAATGTGAAATAAGCAGTTGGTATGCCGAGAGGGAGATCTCGATTCTTTAGATTTATTATTAGCTTTAATATACAGTGAGGTCAAAATGTGTTCTATCACCTTGTCTCCTAAATCACAGAGGGGTCTAGAATTTTCAGCACACCATTTCCACTGTGAGAGGCAGACTCTAGAAAGAATAATTTGGAAATAATCTATAATTTTTTGCTACACTCTTCTCATGCTCTTTTATAATTTTAAATTTAAAAGCTAACTGTTAAATAGTAGCTGTTGTTATTTTGGGGTCAGAAATATGAAGTCCCAATTTTCACCAAGACATTTTTTTTTAGAGATTCCCAACAGCTTGTGTTCCTCCTGGAGCTACAGATATGTCCAGCTTCACGATCAGCTCTCTCCTATCTTTGGACCATGTGGAAAAATCTGTTTTCGAACTGAAAGAGACACTGGAAAACATCTGCAAAGAAGAGGTTGAAAATGTCACTGAGCAAGGTAAATTATTTTCAAAAGAACACTGATCGGCGTTATTCATTTGTTATGCCGTAGATCAAGTTTTAAAAATCTATTATTTCATATGATCAGTAGACCAATCACGTCACAATATCATATTTAAATTAGTTCAGAAGCGCTGACTGTTAACCGTTAAGCTGCAGGGAAACAGATGAAATTGAATTATGTGATATTGGCTTTAAATTATCCCACTATCTTTTAACAGCAGAATGAATAAACTTTGAGAGTTTTGTAAGCACCAGACCATCAGTGAACCCCGACCAAATAAAACCTTGTCTCATTGGTAGATGCTCATGATCCAACCAATCAGAAACAGAGGAGGGTGGGTCTTTAGCCCCAAATATCCACAGTGGGGAAAACAACGGCTATTTCTCATCTAAACTTTGAGCTAAGCTCAATTTAAGTTCATATTTATTAGCTTGTTTTGCACCGAACATGGTTGAAATTTTAAAGTTGCATTTTATTTGGTTTTAAGCTGCTGTTGTGTTCGATATCAATTGGCTATTATATCATTTTCTACATTCTATAGACATTTTTATATTGTTTTATTATATTGTTCAAATTGATTCATTAATAACACATGCATCTTCTGTGTCAGTCATGTGCAGTGAAATAGTTCATTACGAACCCAAGACGAGGTCTGAATTCATGCTATGTGAGTCCCACGTACACTGAAGTGTTCACCATCTGAAAGATTATTTCTGGTGAAGATTCAGATGGTGATCATTTTGCATCTATCTTCAGATTTCAAGGAGCTGTCTCTGGATCCACTCTCTGCGAATCACCGCCTCCTTCTGTGTGAGAAGAACAGACTGGTTAGATACACTGACGCAGTGCAGAAGTATCCTGATTGCCCTGACAGATTTGATTCTTACAGAGGGGTTTTGTGTAGCGAAAGAGTGAGCGGTCGCTCTTACTGGGAAGTGGAGTATCACGGTGGGGTGAATATAGCTGTGACCTATAAGAGCCTCAGAAGGAAAGGAAATGCTAGTGAGTGTTGGTTGGGATATAATGATCATTCTTGGATGCTTTTATGCTCTTCCAACACATGCAACTTTTTTCATAATAAAGTGAAGCTTGATCTCCCGGTGGTGCCAGGGAGCAGACGGATTGGCGTGTTTATAGATCAGAAAGCAGGGACACTTTCCTTCTACAGTGTCTCTGACACGATGCACCTCATCCACAGAGTTCAGACCGTATTCAAACAGCCGCTCTATCCTGCCTTTGGTATTGGCTTAAGCTCAATGGTGCAACTGTGTTCACCATCCAAAACGGTTTAAAAAAATATGCCTACTCACCTTTTATTTATTTTTATTTTTTTCAAACCTGTGATGAATGGAAAGGCATTGGAACAATTCATTTGCATTCACTTTGTCTTGTGTTTCTAAACCTTTTTATGTGTTGAAATTTAATGGAGAGTAGAAATCCTCAAGTGTTGAGTTAGAAATGATCAGAAATGTATAGGTTCATAAATATTGGCTGCAAGATACAGATCACATGTGTAAATAGGATTTACGATTTATATTGTTTAATAAATTTTTTTTTTTTGTTCGGAAACTTTTTTTATGTCATCTGTAATTCAAAAAAAGTTGATTTTTTTTGTGGTGGAGGGGTAACACTTTTTTGTCTTGTTTCCTCAATAATGGTACAATACATCATGGGAGTCTGGATTTTAATGTCACGTAAGGCCACATAAACTACATTCTGCATGTGATAATGAAACACAACCAACAGTATTATAGTGAATTAAGTTTTTTAGACATGGAACAAGCACTGACAAGCTAACAAGCATTATAAATGACAAATTGGGCTCATAAGAGTGTTTTAAAAAAATTTTAAGGAAGTCATTGTGAAGACAAATAAATCCATTTGCATTCATTGAATTAAAAAAAATATTTACAATTGTACAAATAATAAAAAAAAACACTGGCATAAGTAATATTTATTGACTTGCTGCTTTATGTTTATCGTACTTGTTTCCTTTTAATCTATATCTATTAATTCCATGACCAACCAACTCAAGCGTTTATAAAACAATTCTGTATTCAAATAATGACAGGATGGGCAGCACTATTTAAGTTAACTTTATACAACTGATTAATGTAAAAAAAAATTCTCCACTACTTTCGCTCTCGTTTCACAAAAATATGTAATAAGTAACATTATCGGACTTCCGTTTACGCTTAACTAGACCACGTGACCATAGTCTTCCGGTTCACGTGGTGGTTACGTTTCACGACGTCATCACGCACTCCCCGCGCTTCCGTGTGGCAGCATGGCGGTGCCATGGATCAGAAGCTGGAGCCGCAGCATAGAAGGTTTTATTTTATTAAATAATTGCTGTGTCTTCAGCAGAAGGACTTTACCTCGCGCGGCTTTAACTGGCAGAAGATCTACCACTTCCTCCTTGTCGACACAGGTACAGATATCTCTTAAGCTTCAGCAATGCATATGAAGGTCACCAGTGTCTCAGTGACTGATGGACCTGACGTTAGTCACCGCGTGTTAGGGCAACACGTGAATGTGTAGAGCTGATATGAGTCTTGTTCGTGCGATTAAAGTCATGGTTGTCAGACCAACCGGCGTCTTGAACTCTGCTAGAGGTCACGATCTCAGCAGTGCTGGGTGTAAGAGCTGAGACGCCCCCCCTGAAAGTCCACAGGAGGAATGCTCCACAGGACGCCCAGGTTGTGTTATGACGAATTATAAAACATGCATCTGATGCAGAATCACCTTCGCTTTGTTTCTGCAGTTTAAGATGCTCAAACAACAAAGATGATCAAAAAAACTTCAATTTATTTTATCATGAAATGAAGGATGTTTAAAGAAAACGAGTCAATACTTTTTCATTTGTTGATATGTTGCTGTTAAAATTGGAAAATATTGAAAAATATTGTAAAAAAAAAAAATCTATTAATGTAATTAGTTAAATATTACATGACCTTAACCTCTAATGATCTGGGGCAGTTTGAATTTTCTGCCATGTATTATTAGCAAAATTCATCTAGAAATGCTCTTTTTAACTTGTTTAATTTTTAAAATTGTAATTTATTTCTCTATTTACATTTGGATTTCTGTAAAATGCATGATGACGCTGTACATGTTGCAATGGGAAATGTATTACCCAAGTTGAATGGATTGGCTAATGGACTTGCAGAAATGGTAGCTGCAAGGGTAAATGCTGTTTGTTCTAAATGCATTTACAGCCTCGTTAGGAAACACATGATTGCGTTCTTATCCCTGTGACGTGTAGAGCTGTTATGTTAAAATGAAATCGATAATCCCCCATCTGAAAAAGTAACCTCGTATAGCAGCTATTTATCATATCTGACCAAAAACCAGCTGTTTCAGTTTCATTGTCCATTATTGAGGTTTATTGCATATTTAACTCTCATAATTAAGTCTTCTACTATGCAGCAAATTGACCACAACAAAAGACATTGTGCTGGAACTTCAAGATGTGTACTGTATTACCAAGTGTTTCAGTTTCATTGTCCAACTCTTCTGCATATGCACAGTGTTGATCAATAAAGTTTGGTCTGCTGTGGTGGTTCTGAAGTGATGGTTGCACAGAGCTGGAAAAAATATGAGCATTTTATCGTAAAATGAAATACACCTGCGAATCATGATAAAATAAGAGTCTGAGCTTTGATGAATCTGTTATCAGAACACTTTAAAATCCACAGGGTGAACTGATAACAGCAGTGTGTGTAAGTGGAGGGTGTTGCTAAGCAGGTCACATGACTGATGCACCTGTGGGAACTATGTATAGAACGCTTCTTGACCTTTAACCCTTGTAATTGTGTTTGGATTCCAAGCTTAATGATCATCTTTGCTTTTCAGGTTTTACTTCGGCAGGGCGCTGTACATGGCTTTAGAAAACCTATAAGCCTCACGAGGTAAGTCACAGTTCATAACTTTGAAGTTTTATAGATCTGATGCTTTCTGGAGGACCAAAATTTTAAGAATAATCCCAATAAATTTTCTACATTAGCAATCAACATACTTCAAGAATGGCAGGTGTTGATGGAGGCCACCAGCTTGATGCTGCAAAGATCAATTTGCCTGCAACCAATCATGACTTAGATGGAAGTTAGGACCGCCCACTTACTTAGCATGTACACACAGAAACAAAAGAATCATAGATGTGTATCATTTTTATTTAAGTTTTAATTTGTTTTTAAATTATTAAGTTCCTTAAATTATTGTTTTATTTAATTATTTTCAAATATTTTATTTATTTGTTCATGTTTATTTCTGACGATTGTGGTTCATATTTCAAGCGGTCCTGACATGGAAGTTATTCAAAATAATGTGAATCCACCAAAATAAGGTAATAATCTAAATGTAATCATAACGATATTGGACACTTTCTCAAAAAAAGAATAGGTTTTCTGCAAATATATGACATGATACACATATAACATCTATAATACTAGCAATGAATAGAGTTTTAAGATTAATTCAGAGTTTTGCCTTTTATTAAGTTATGTTTAATTGCATTTCCTGTTTGTTTCAGGCACAGGTGTAAATATCTGTATTCATCTCCAAGAGTCAGCTACAGTATACACAGTGATGCAAAGTTAAAGGACCCTTTCTCCCTTGTACAGAAGGACTTGAATAATATATGTGAGGACATTAAAAAGGTAAGCTGAGTGGAATGTCTGCTTTACACATTTTTATTCTGCACATGTGTTTATGGTCGCAGCACTGTAGGAAACTCAGAATCGAAGACCGGGAGACTTTGGGGTAACAGAACAAGTTTAATGCTTCAACACAGCAAACTAAAACATTCTTTCTTTGTATCTTATACACCAGAAATTTTGGGGGCTGCCCACAAAAGGAGTGGTCAGTTCAAAGCATGATCAGATAACAAAAGACTGTAAATCAAATAACATCTACCTAATTCCACCAGCCCCCAACAAGGACAACATGCATTGGCTGGTATCATGTAAAAAAAGAAGAGTTTGTCTATCTGAAGCAATTCTCTGTAAATCACAATCGTTAAGTGATGAATCTTAAATACCAAATACAAAGTACTAGTGGTAACTTTTGGCTGTTGTTAAATAGTTATGTAGGAAAAGCATAGCTTACAACGGATGTTAAATTTGTTATCCTACAGCACCAAGTTGATCTGAATTCCACACATTTAGCTTCTCAGTGCGGGAAAAACAATCCAGAATCCAATTAATTTGAAGATTGCAATCTTCCAAAGAGGTACTAACTGGTACCAGCACAGGGCCTTGTGACGCATCCATAAAACATTGGAGGCATCGGTCACCAGTAAATTAAGGCTAATATTTGCCTCACTTGAACGCCTCGTGAACCCACAGCCTGGGAGAGAAACAAAGAGGCCTCTTCTTTCAGATTACAATAAATTGGACATAAACTGTTCTTTTATGGACAATTTGGGAGTTCTTGTTTATTTTTTCCACTCATTGTTAGTGGTTGGGTGATATTCTGATTTAAAAAGTGTAAACACTGCTGTTTGACTATAAATAACAACAGAAACTTTCTAAATGATCCGGAACAAAAGTTTAGCTCTTACTTTTCTGTATTTTCCCCTTTAACGTCAATGACGGCCTGAAGTCTCTTGAGGTAGTTGTCCATGAGGTTCTTTTACTTCTATGTTGGAAAAGCCCCGAACTCCTGGATGAAGGGCACATTTAAATTCTCCCCAGAGTGTTTCAATGATCGTGAGGTCTGAGGAGACTTTGAGCTTCACTTTGTTCTGGTTTTGGATCGTTGTCGTGATGGGAAGATGTTAATAAAGGATCTGCTACTGGACATTCCATCAATTTTGACCAGGAATGCCTTTCTTTTGGCACTCAATCATGCAATCCATTTTTGTTTCGGTGTCTCATTGTGAGAGTCCTGTATTTAAGCTAAAGTTGGTTTTTCTTTGCATCCCTGGCAGTTTTAGCTTCAACAGAATCCCTCCCTTTCCACTATTCAGTCATACAAACTAATGTCTAGAGTGGAGAACAACATGAGACTGTGTGAACTTTGTGTTTCAGCAGCTTCTCGTGTCTAAAGCGGAGCTGAAGTCGCTGTGTGATTATTACTTCGATGGCAAGGGGAAAGCATTTCGACCAATGATTGTAATCTTGATGGCCCGAGCTTGTAATGTCCACAGCAATAAGGAGGGGTGAGGAACACCTCCGCTCTGTTTTGTTGATTTCAGTCAAATCAGTCTTTGATAAATAACCGCTCTGATCGTTTCAGGGTTTTGTTGCCGGCACAGCGCTCCATCGCTATGATCTCGGAGATGATCCACACCGCCAGCCTGGTGCATGATGATGTCATTGATGACTCTGATACTAGACGAGGGAAAAACACCATTAACAAAGTGTGGGGGGAGAGAAAAGTGAGTACATTTTTCTCGTCTGTTGATCACTTTTAGGTTGTCCAACTTGCATTTCATACAAACTAGCTTTTGCTTGAACACTATCTATCCATGTTTTAAGCCCTTTCCTATTTATTACAGCTATATTGATTTCCAATACTTGTACCATCATCTGTATAAGTTATACATCAATTTCCACAATGTTTATATATTGCAATTAGATGAAGACTCCTTTTCCAGCTTAACGTCTTTAAATCTTATATATTAAGTATTTTGTGGACAGTGTTTAAAATCACACAGATATTTTTAAATGTGTTTCTTTTTTATGATACAAATAAAAAGCTCAGGGCTACATTCTTGGGTTCCTCTCCTCAGCTCTAGGCTTCTAATGTTGGAAAGAGGTTACTAAAAGTTGTTCTACTCCTGATGATGTCATCTGATCTTAGACTTGCCAAACAATTCTTTTTTGCCAGTCATTTTATGGTCATCTGGCATTAGGCTCTCAAGTGTTGACTCCTCCTCTTGTCATAGCTCATTATCACAGTTCATGATGCACACTTTTAAAAGTGTGACCTCTAGTGGTGAAAGTAACATATTGCATTTTGGATGGGAAACGGATGTGGCTTTCCTGCTTTATTCTTTCTTAACAAATTTTTATTGTTTTGTTGTGATTGTGTAAAAGTAAATTATGAATTTGTTTTTTTTTTATATTCAGGCAATCCTGGCTGGAGATTTCATCCTGTCTACTGCATCCATGGCTTTGGCTCGGATTGGGAACACCACCGTTGTCTCTGTGCTTTCACAAGTCATTGAAGACCTGGTACGAGGTGAATAACTCAGCACATGCGTCCAAACAATTTAGTTCAATGTATTAAAAGATCACATTTTTTAAAGATGCTGACACAAGTGCAAAAAAATCTTGGTGAACCATGTGTCTATATTAACCATTTAAAACCTACGCGAGCGCAAATGGTTCTGATTGTATATTTATTTTTAATGTCTGGAGTAAGACACATGATGAAGTGTACTGAAAGCCACAACAACAATAGAATAAAAACAATGGCTGTTCACAGCATTTCAGAAACTCATGAAACTACTACTAAACAACGATAGTTAACATTTAGTTAAAGATTTAGTTAACATTTTTGTGCATACAATTGTCTACTTTACATTTCACAGTACAGTATATTATATACCTTTGTTGCACTGTTGCAAATAGGTTCTTCATGATGATCTGGAAATTGTGCATGATTTTCTGTTTTGTCAAACAGTAATGTGTGGCAAGATTAAGGAAAATGATTAATAACTTCTCGTGAATTTTCAGGTGAATTTATGCAGCTGGGCTCTAAAGAGAATGAAAATGAGAGGTTCAAGCACTACCTTGAGAAGACCTTCAAGAAGACGGCGAGCCTCATCGCTAACAGCTGTAAAGCAGTATGTACGTTCTGTCTGCTCGGTTACAAGAGAACATTCAGCACTGAAGGAGGTGCTGAACTTCTGCTGTCCTTTAGGTGTCGATTTTGGTTAATTCTGACCCTGAGGTGCATGAAATTGCCTACCAATATGGACGAAACGTTGGAATTGCATTCCAGGTAATTATTGTACTATTTTTTTTATTTCAATGTAGCTTTTCTTGAGCTGTAGAGAGAACACACATTTTCAACATGTTGCATCAGAAAGCTGCTTGCAGAGCTTATAGACGCTTCAAAGGAAGAATTAACATTCTCTCTGGTTGTAATGCACCATTAACAGATGAAAACATAAGTAGATTGTGAATGTGTTGCTTTTTATTTCAGCTTGTGGATGACATTCTTGACTTCACATCAAGTGCCAAATGTCTTGGTAAACCATCGGCTGCTGATCTGAAGTTGGGGTTGGCAACAGGACCTGTTCTCTTTGCTTGCCAGCAGGTATATGTCCAACAGATAACGGCATGTGTGCCCATAGAAACATTATTAGTCATAAACCTCACTCTGAAAAAGTCTGTAGTTAGTTTTTAATCTATATTATTCTGTTCTGCAGTTTCCAGAGCTGCATGCTATGATAATGAGACGCTTTAGCTCTGCTGGTGACGTGGATAAAGCCTGGCAGTATGTGCTGAAGGTGAGTGACAAATAATGTCTCGTCAAATTTGTAAACAGAGAGAGAGATATTTTATTGTTAAATGGTAAAGGTCTATGTAAAAATTATTCGCTGCATAGAAATGACAAATCTTCATAACAAGTAATTACATATTTTAACTTTGAGTTTTTTTTAAATACATGAACATTGTGTGGAATTAATTAATCATGTGCGGTAATTATTTAAGTATACAAATTGTGTACATTTTTACAGACCTCTATAGTTTTCTAATTGTTAATCTTGCAATTAGATTACATAATTCAATTAAATATTAATGTGCATTTAGTCATTAATTTTTAATTGTTTAGTTGCACATAATATATTGAAAGCAATGCATCTACTTGTACATCTATACTTTTGTGTATCACAAAGAAATTTTTTATTTTTGAATTTAGCATACAATTAAATATATGTGCTTACTGAAATAGGATAAAATAAAGATATGTATTTGGAGATTTAAAATACTCAAACAGTTATTTTACTGCAAGTTCTAATTTGCAAAAGGATCAAGTTACAGTGAATTAGAATATACTTACATGTTAAGATTTCTTTAGGTCTGTTGCAGATACATGATTTTGTAGCTGATAATACCTAAATGTTCTGTATCTCTCATCAGAGTGATGGTGTGAAACAGACAAACTACCTCGCACAGAGCTACTGCCAGGAGGCCATTTGTCAGATCAGCCGTCTACGTGCATCTGCTGAAAGGGATGCATTGATCCACCTGACAGAGCACATACTATTCAGAGACAAATGATTTTTAGAGAGTGATCAAAAGAAATGGATACCACACTGATGGAAAAGGCAATTGAGGTTAAAGAAAAACTGAACACTCCTGCAGCTACAGAAGGACTTGCCTTTACATAGCAACTCTGTGGATTTATTCTATTGTAAATACAGAGGGACTAACACTATTGTTTCAGCGCCTAAGGAAAAAAAACTCCTTTGTTCCTTTATCGGACAGTTATGCTAATAATTGTTAAAATATCAATAAATTCACCAACATTGTCAACAAAAAACCATGTCTGTTAGTCATGCAGATAGTACCATATTATTACTTAAACCTCCGTCCACAATTATCAGTTGACTGAGTTAATTGCTCTGGAGAATGTTTTTTTTGGATTATTTGCGAGAGAAGCCTTAAACCTCACTATCAGTGGATTTGAATAAATACTTATTTTAAGGATCAGTGTGCTGTATTTTTCATATTAAAAAATCATTAAAAATACATGTAAGTTTTAAACAATTATGTTTTTTCCATTTTATAATCTCTAAAAGTTCATATCTTATTTTTTGTTAACTTTACACCAGCAATTATTATGTTGATATCTCAAGTAGAAACTGAGATATGAACTTTCATAGAGTAAACAAATTGGTTGACTACCTCCTGACACTAATTATGAAAAGTCTATGTTTCAAAATGAAATTAAGCCCCAAAAAGTGCACTCACCTACTGATCATGAGCTGTTCTTTGATTCCTGCAAGTTTAAAGTGATTTGGAAAAAGCGAAATTTTTGCCAAAAAATGAAAAAACACCAATAGGTTAGTATGTCGTTTTTGGCCAAAATGTCATTTTTTTCAAAACTTGCACCAAAGAGAGGGTGCACACAGACAAATACACAGGAGTCATTATTATGTTGATATCTCATGTAGAAACTGAGATATGAACTTTCACAGAGTAAACAAATGGTTGACCACCTCCTGACCCTAATTATAAAAAGTCCATATTCCAGTTTATGAACCAAAACAAGTCCCGGAAAGTGCACTCACCTACTGGTCTTGAGCTGTTCTTCCATTCCTGCAAGTTTAAAGTGGTTTCGAAAAAGTGAAATTTTGCCAAAAAATGAAAAAACACCAATAGGTTAGTATGTCGTTTTTGACCAAAATGTCAAATTTTTCAAAACTCTCAAAACTTGCACCAAAGAGAGGGTGCACACAGACAAATACGTAGGGGTCATCATTATGTTGATATCTCGTGTAGAAACTGAGATATGAACTATCACAGAGTAAACAAATGGTTGACCACCTCCTGACC